>JAYKAV010002782.1:111612-223430 GCA_035582835.1 Phoebastria nigripes
AAGAGTACACCTGTCTAGGCCATGAGCCGCCAGCTTCTCTAGGAGAATGCTGTGGGAGACAGTGTCAAAGGCTTTACTGAAGTCCAGGTTGAACAGTTGAAATTTGACCTTAATCATTCAGAACAGTAGCTAATACTGAGAAGAGTAGTTCAGAGGTTTAGGAAAACTCCTTCTGAGAATTCAACACAGGAAATTTTCTTATCTGATATTCCTCAATGGACTTTTTTCATTACCTTTGTACAGACAGCTATACAACATCCAAAAGGTATTTGACAGTCTAATTTAGAGGTATAAATGCTGCTATCATGTGACTAATTTTCTTCACCTACTGATTATGTCTGACATAGCACACTTCAGAAAGTCACAGTGCATGCAAATAACATGACAGAATAACTACTTACTTACAGTATTGCACTTACATTGATTAATCATGGTGTAACTTACTGGTAATAAATTATCAGCAAATGCAGCAAAAGGACATTGTTTTATTAGAGAGAATCTAAACTATCTGAATCAGCAAACAAGATTAATTACTATTGTTTTTATTACACAGAAAAGCACTTGCTTTCAGTTGGACTATATAAAAATGCTTTGGCATTTGCTTGTATTTATTTTTATTAGTGTTCATTAGGATTTTATCCTTTCCTTTAATGAAAGATCAACACCAGATGCATACTGAAAGAAAGAAAAAAAAAAAGTTAGCTATAGTGCTTGCAATTTGTTTCACTAATTGTAGATAATTGCAGAATATTTTTTGGTCCCTGTGATTTGCATATTTTCTGCATTATTCAGGGAGCAAACCCCAGAGATCACTGGAATAAAACAGGAGCAATACCACTGAGCCTTCCCAGCATTATCTACAACAGATCCACTGAGGTGATACACAGAAAAATAACATTTCAATGTTTAATATGTAACTGAATATTCATAACAAGCAATAACATTCGAGAATGTATTAATTTATGCCATTGCTGAATTATGTGTATCATATAGTTTCTCTTAATATTATACTTATTACTCAAGTGCCTTCCAACATATTCTATAGTTTTTAGCAGACACTCAAGAGGCACAAGAAAAGGAAGAAATAACAGAAACAGAGTGGCATGTGTGTCAGAAAGCATCATGTAGGTAAATTTCTACCTGGATATTAATTTAATAATATCAGTAAAACTTGGTGCAATTTCTCTTTTTTCAAAATGACAATTGCAGCTGAACAGAAATGCTGAAAAAGCTCAATGAATAATGAATAATGAAAAGACTAATTAATTAAGAATAAGGACATAAGTTAATTTGTACACATTTTTGAACTGTCATTAATATCAACTATAGTGTGAGGGTTTTTTTTTAAAACCAGAGAATTCTTTTTAAAAGAGAGGATGAGAGAATGTGCTCTCATTTAAAGAATGAGTTCTGTGGGTGTTTCTCTACAATGCAGGCAGGACACTTCTTGTTCTGCTATTTAAGGCTGAGAAGGAACTAGCAGTTCGGAAGCCAAAAAAACCACTTTACAGCAGTCATAATAGGCCTAGTGTATGACAGGCCCTGATCTTCTCCCTGAATATCACTTGACAGGGTAAAAATATTTTGCTGCTCCTGGGACAATAGTTCTAAATATCTTAAGATTTTAACTACACCTCACATTCAGTTGAAAGTAATCATTGTTCCATGGTATGGTATGTACATAATAATTTTGATGGTAAACGTAATCTCTGTTCCAAAATTGAGAATTTAAAGTGCATTTAGATATGAGGGAAAAGTTCCAGACAGTAAATTCATACAAAAGAAACTTCAGCACTGTGACTACAAACAAAAGTGTGTTTAACTCTTCTCAAATTCCCTAGCTGATTGTATTACCATCTTTTTAAGAAGGAATGATACTTGATGGTGGCTGGAGTGGCAGATTGCACTCTTTTGTGACAGATTTGATGCTTACAGAAATAGTTTTTTCTACAGTTCCAAAAGTTCATCCCACACTAAAATCCAGCTATTTCAATAGTTGTAACAATAGTTTCTTGCAGCTATTCTTGTATTGTTACATAAATTCTTAGATACAATAACCGTATAAGGACTCTCAGATTTTCCCAGCGAACAACCTTCTCCTGAGACCATTACCGTTGTCCAAAAAAGCATAACATCTGTTCCTACCTTTTGCTTTAAAGAGTAATAGATTGACATTCCTTACTCAAGAAAGAAAACAATTTTTTCAGACTTCATCTTTCTTCTTCCAGATCTTTTATCCTTAAACCCCTAAACTTCAATCCATCAATTAGATCTGAAAACACAGATATTCAAATAAAGATATCATACTGCTGATGTGAAGAATTTCCAGGCTTTGGTCTTCTGATGTGGACTATTCTGTATGTACTTTTCAAAAAACAATTTGACAGTTTCACTTGTTTTAATTATACTGTGGAATATGAAATGGCAAATAATATGCTTTCTAATTAATTTCTAACATTTGGGGAAGGATGTAATTTTTTCCTATAGTCTTTAGTATATGTGAATACTTGCTCTGAATTTCTGGATTTAAATTGTACTTACCTGTAGTTTTATCAGATCCATAATTTTCCTTTTCACAGAAGGTAAACACTAGTTGCTTCAGTAATGCACCTAAAATTCACTGCTGAAAGAAATCTGAGTAACCCATCCTTTTTGGCAGTATCACAATCTGACCTTCTGCTGATAGACTGGTGGAACCATGCTGTGCCCTCCCTGAGACAGAAACGGGAACATCCACCAAAAAACCAACATCCACCCACAAGATCAAGGGGATCCTGTATCTTCCCACTACCAGGTAGAAGGCAGGATCTTAAAGGAAGGGAGTCAATGGAGGCAAGTTTACGCTCAGGGAGGCAGATGAACCCCCTTCTTGCCTACCTCACCTTCCCAGGTGCCTCTACACAGCAGGTATGAGGCTCTGGATGTGGAAGGTCAGTAAGTTGATGATGTGGATGATGGTCCACCTACACAAGAYGTGTTGCCAAGGTCAGAAAGGCCTACCCTCTGTATCACGACCACCTCCACGAGGAAGAAAAGATGGGTTATAGTTGTAGGTGACTCCCTTCTGAGGGGAACAGAGGGCCCAATATGCAGGACAGACCCTCGTCTTAGTGAAGTCTGCTGCGTCCCTGGGGCCGGGGTTAAGAACATCACTAGGAAACTTCCTAGCCTGGTATGGGCCTCAGACTATTACCCATTATTGCTCTTCCATGTGGGTGGTGATGAAGCCGCAACGCATAGTCCAAGGGCAATCAAAAGAGACTTCAGGGCCTTGGGACAGTTGGTAAGGGAATCTGGATCACAGGCGATTTTTTCCTCTATCCTTCCACTTGTGGGCAGTGATATCGGAAGAAACAGACAGACCCAATCTATTAATACATGGCTCCGTGGCTTGTGTCACCAACAGAATTCTGGGTTTTTCGATAATGGGATTGTCTACACAACACTAGGCCTGCTGGCGTCAGCTGGGATTCATCTTTCTCAAAGGGGGAAGAGGGCCTTTGTTCACAAGCTAGCAGGGCTGATTGACAGAGCTTTAAACTAGACTTGAAGGGGGAGGGGGATAATATCAGTCTTGCCCATGACAAGCAGTGGGATGACACACCAAGGTTAGAGGGACAGGGTGCTAGCAAGGGCCCTCCACCTGTTGCTCTGAGACTTGCTGGGTACATTGGAGCACACTTGAAGTCTTACAGAGATGAGCCAGGGGTTCCTGAGCTAATAGGAGCTAACAGGGGAACACCGGTGAAATACCTCAAACGAATTAAGGTGTGTTCCTCTAAAAACGTGGCACGGCCGATAGCCCAGCTGAAGTGCCTCTACACCAATGCATGCCGCATGGGCAACAAACAGGAGGAGTTGGAAGCCACAGCGCTGCTAGAAAGCTACAACCTAGTTGCCATTACTGAAACTTGGTGGGACGAATCCCATGACTGGAGTGCGGCTATCGATGGCTACAAGCTGTTCAGAAGGGATAGGCAAGGAAGGAGGGGCGGAGGCGTTGCCCTCTATGTCAAGAAATGAATAGATTGTGAAGAGCTGTCTCTGAAAAACAGCCACGAGCAGGTTGAAAGCTTATGGGTAAGAATTAGAGACTGAGGCAACAAAGGGAACTTTGTGGTTGGTGTTTACTACAGGCCGCCCGATCAAGGGGAGCTTACTGACGAAGCCTTCTTACTCCAGCTATGGGAGGCATCGCACTCGCAGGCTCTCGTCCTGCTGGGGGACTTCAACCACCCCAACATCTGCTGGAAAAGTAGCACGGCGAGATGTAGGCAATCCAGGAGACTCCTGGAGTGCATGGTGGATAACTTCTTAAGCCAGGTAATAGACAGCCCTACCAGAGGGGATGCGATACTGGACCTGTTGGTCACCAACGCAAGTGAGCTAATCGGTGACATCAAGACTGCGGGTAGATTTAGACTAGATATAAGGAATTTTTTACAATGAGGGTGGTGAAACACTGGAACAGGTTGCCCAGAGAAGTGGTAGATGCTCCATCCCTGGAAGCATTCAAGGTCAGGTTGGACAGGGCTCTGAGCAACCTGATCTAGTTGAAGATCTGTCCCTGCCCATGGCAGAGGGGTTGGACTAGATGACCTTCCAACCCGAACTATTTTATGATTCTAAGATTGGAGGCAGCCTGGGCTGCAGTGATCATGCACTGGTGGAGTTCACAGTCCTGACGGATATGGAACAGGCAAAGAGTAATGTCAGGACCCTGAATTTTAGGAAAGCAAACTTCCAGCTGTTCAAGGAATTAGTCAATAGGACCCCTTGGGAAACTGCCCTCAGGGACAAGGGAGCAGAACAGAGCTCGCAGATCTTTAAGGATGCTTTCCATAAAGCACAAGAGCTCTCAATCCCCAGGTGTAAGAAATCAGGAAAGGAAGGCAAGAGACCGGCATGGATGAGTCAAGACCTGCTGGTCAAACTAAAGGGCAAGAAGGAAATGCACAGGCAGTGGATGCAGGGACAGGTATCTGGCAGGAGTATAGGGACGCTGCCTGGTTGTGTAGGGATGGAGTCAGGAAGGCCAAGGCGCGGCTGGAGCTGAACTCAACAAGGGACGCAAAGAATAATAAGAAGGGCTTCTACAGCTATGTCAGCCAGAAAAGGAAGGTCAGAGAAAGCATACCCTCACTGATGAACAAGACTGGAAAACTGGCAACAACAGACAAGGAGAAGGCTGAGGTACTCAAAAGCTTTTTTGCCTCAGTCTTCACTGGCAATCTGTCTTCCCACACCTCTCTAGTGGATGGACCCTCAAGACCTCCAGGTACTGGGGGAGCAAAGTCCCTCCCGCTGTAAGAGAAGATCATGTTCAAGACCACCTGAGGAACCTGAACATACATAAGTCTATGGGACCTGACGAGATGCATCCCAGAGTCCTGAGGGAACTGGCTGATGTAGTTGCCAAGCCACTCTCCATGATATTTGAAAAGTCATGACAGTCGGGTGAAGTCCCCGGTGACTGGAAAAAGGGAAACATAACACCCATTTTTAAAAAGGGTAGAAAGGAGGACCCTGGGAACTACTGACCTGTCAGCCTCACCTCTGTGCCTGGCAAGATCATGGAACAGATCCTCCTGGAAGCTATGCTAAGGCACATGGAGGACAGGGAGGTGATTCGAGACAGCCAGCATGGCTTCACCAAGGCCAAGTCCTGCCTGACCAACCTAGTGGCCTTCTATGATGGAATGACTACATCAGTGGACATGGGAAGGGCTACAGATGTCGTCTGTCTGGACTTCTGTAAGGCCTTTGACACAGTCCCCCACAACATCCTTCTCTCTAAACTGGAGAGGTATGGATTTGAGGATGGACTGTTCGGTGGGTGAGGAATTGGTTGGATGGTCACATCCAGAGGGCTCAACGGCTCAATGTCCAGATGGAGATCAGTTACAAGGCGTGTCCCACAGGGGTCCGTACTGGGACCAGTACTGTTTAATATCTTCATCAATGACATAGACAGTGGGATCAAGTGCACCCTCAGCAAGTTTGCAGATGACACCAAGCTGAGTGGTGCGGTTGACACCCCTGAGGGACAGGATGCCATCCAGAGGGACCTGGACAAGCTTGAGAAGTGGGCCTGTGTGAACCTCATGAGGTTCAACAAGGGCAAGTGGAAGGTCCTGCACCTGGGTCGGGGCAACCCCCGGCATCAATACAGGCTGGGGGATGAAGGGATTGAGAGCAGCCCTGCCGAGAAGKACTTGGGGGTACTGGTGGATGAAAAGCTGGCCATGAGCCGACAATGTGCGCTCGCAGCCCAGAAGGCCAACCGTATCCTGGGCTGCATCAAAAGAAGCATGGCCAGCAGGTCAAGGGAGGTGATTCTGCCCCTCTACTTTGCTCTGGTGAGACCCCACCTGGAGTACTGCCTCCAGCTCTGGAACCCTCAGCACAAGACAGACATGGACCTGTTGGAGTCGGTCCAGAGGAGGGCCACAAAAATGATCAGGGGGATGGAATGCCTCTCCTATGAAGAAAGGCTGAGAGAGTTGGGGTTGTTCAGCCTGGAGAAGAGAAGGCCTTGGGGAGACCTTATTGCAGCCTTTCAGTACTTAAAGGGGGCTTATAAGAAAGATGGAGACAGACTTCTTAGTAGGGCCTGTAGCAACAGGGCAACGGGTAGTGGTTTTATACTGAAAGGGGGTAGATTCAGACTGGATAGAAGGAAGAAATTTTTTMCACTGAGGGTGGTGAAGCACTGGACCAGGTTGCCCAGAGCAGTGGTAGATGCCCCATCCCTGGAAACATTCAAGGGCAGGCTGGACGGGGCTTTGAGCAACCTGACCTAGTGGAAGATGCCCCTGCTTATTGCAGCTGGGGGGTTGGACTAGATGACCTTTAAAGGTCCCTTCCAACCCAAACTATTCTATGATTCTATGACTTTATGATATTCTTTGGAAAGTTGATCAGTTTAAACAGCCTTCTGAGTTCTAAGTAAAATTCTGTTTATTATCTGAGATACTGAATTCTGATATTTGCCAAAGAAAAAATGTCTATCCCCCACTATCTCTTCATTCCAGAAAACAGTTTCCAATGCAAAACACATTCAGTTTGAGATTTGTCATAAGTTTCTTTTGTAGACTAATCAACCAAACACTCCTTACTTCTTCAGAAGCTGAAATGGTTAGAAAGGGAGACACAGTTAATTTGGCATGAAATACTCTCTCGTTAGTATTGGGATTTTTTGGCATACCATTCTAATTATTTGGGGTAAAAAATTGCCAGTTTTTCCAATGTGCTGAAACTTCTTTTAACAGTCTGCTCCACATCACAATCCTGACATTAGATTCTCATATGTATTTCTGCACTGCCTGTGGAATTTTGCTGTAAATCATGACACTTCCTTTAAATTTTATTGCTATTTTTAAGAAGCTATTGCTTATTAGAAAATGTTTATTACAGTAGCATGTGTAAAGAAGGAAGATGGAAGTGTTTGAAATTCCTTTGTTCTTCCAGTGATGGAAAAGCTACTGCCTTTGAAAACAGAGCAGAAGAAACTGTTTTAAGGCTGTGACTTCCTTGCTGTACCTACTTTTAAATTTTTTCTTTCTCTTCTTTCCGTGTCTTTGGGTTTCTGGGAAGGATTCAGAAGTGGCCAGAAAGTGGAGTTTAGGAATGTTTGCCTGGTAGGGATCTTCTAGATCATCTGAGTCCAATTCTTCTCAATCATAGGCCTCACAACGCATTTTAGTTTTGACTTTTGTCTGTAACATCAAGTCCACATGCCCTCACGTACCATCCACCACCCCGTGCTCTGTAGTGAACTTAGGTCCCACAATTATAAGCACAAGCTCAGAATTCTGATTTGCCATTAGAAAACTGCAGGAGAGGTGAGGAGCATTCCTGGTATTCTAAGTCCCTGCTTTAGCAGGAATTTTATAAGTAAGATGACCAGGTAAATCAAGGAAGCAGTTAATCTCCCATACTACAGAAGAAAGCACACACAAAATATCCAATATCAAAAAATGTAAGTCCCTGTCAGCAAGACAAGAGGAAAAATCCCTCTTTTAACTCCAGTTCTGGAGATCAGTTTAACTGTGGGCACACTAACACTGTTGCAATACACTAACAGGCTACCTGGCATATTTTAATATGATTTACAGATCAACTCACTCCTTTCTGTACACTCTCTCTAGCAGAGGCTTATTGTCAGGACTTTGTAGGAAGGTAAATTCTGAATTCTTCTATGCTCTTCACTGCCCTTGCATACATAAAGTTCAGGCTGAGCATAAGCAGAAGCCCTAAAGTATGGATAAAATTTTATTTTTCCTGTCAAGGAATGAAAAATTATAGAGGACTTTTAGGAAATCTGTATAGCAGCTGCACATGTTTGGGGTGCTGATTCTCTATTGCTAACTAGTCCAGATCCATCTAATAACTTACTCATGTGTGATGCTACCTCAGAAGGATTAGATATCTGAATGCAGAATTGACTTATATCCTTCATGTGCCAGCTGATCTCAGAAACACCTAAACACTGCAGTGGCCCTAGCTTCTGACACTGAAGGTTCTTAGGTCCCTAGAATTCCCCCCCTGTACATACATACTGGTGTTTAGGATCTAATTTGCCCTGAGGACCATCAGAAGTCACAAAGACGACATTTTTCTGCCTGTCTTCTGTTGACAGTGTCTGATCTGATAAAAGGGCTCTGAGAATATCCCAACATAGGGCTTCTAAAAATATAGCACCTTCTTTAAACATATTATGATTCCTGTTTCTACTCAGTATTTTAGCTTCAGAATATTTCTGTAGAAATAGACATGATTTCAGTCTCTGTGTCTGAGGGCATTCAAACAAATACGTCCAGTTTTTCAGTATGTCCAACTGTAAAACCTAAGATGAAATAAATTTGAGAGCGAGCATGACTCAGATTTATAGCTTAGTGTATTCCTTTGGGAGATGCAGGTTCAGTCTTTTCACAAAGCATACAGGATTCAAGTCTTGAAGAGGAAGAAGAATTTAAGCAGTGCTCTGTCCTTTTTGGTTTTTATTTACTTTTTTAGTGGTTCCCTATTCAGCTTACCACAATTTTAAGCACCTAATTTCTACAAACATGATCAGTCTGGATAAGTGCCTAATCTGGATGTTGATTACCCAGTTTGGCACACTGTGACATTAAGAAAGAACCATCATAAATGCAGGGGACTTTTGACATCAATCGTTGGGGAATAAACCAAAAGGTGGTGTTATGGACCAATGTTAGTGCCAAAGTATGATTTGCTTTCACTGTGTTTTTTAAATCTTATAATCATTAACGTTTCTGGGGTTCCTTACTATAATCAGAGAACCTAGATAAAAAAATACATTTTTAATAATTTATAATGCAGGGAATGCAGTGCAATAAATTCTAAAATAAAATGCAATCATACTGTGCTAAGTTGAACACAACAAACTGTCCCATTACAAATAATGGAAGATGAAGAATGAGAGGGAGTATGAGAGGAAACCAGAGTGAATATTTAAAAGCAAAGAGAAATATACATCGAGAGTAAAAATCAGTTGTGACCTTGAAACTTGACTGAATTCATTATAGTTATTTTGTTGTGTGTGGGAAAGGCATTTTTCCCCAAATGCAGGAGCTGGTTTAAAAAAATATTACCGTCACTTAGAAAGGCATTAATGAGCTTTTCTTATCCTGGGTTAGTTTTATCAAGTATGATAGTGAAATCTTACAGTAATCTAGCGCTTAAGTGAAAGACTTTTTTAATGCAGCTTAGTGGATATTCTCCTAAAATAAGCAGCACAGACTCCTTTTTGATCGATATAAAGTGGACATTGATGTAAATTATGCATAATTTATACTGTTGTCTTTTTCGTCCATATCAGCTTCTTAAGTTTTATGAATCACGTGGTGCTTCTTTGTTTTCTCAGAAAACCTTAAATACCCAAGACACAGAGATTTCATATACAAGACCTCTGTCCCATTAGCTTTAGGTCCTATAAATAGCTGTTGGATGTTCAAACATTCACACAAAAGAAGCAACACAGTTGTTTCAGATTAGTATCAGCAACTAGGTTTGTATTTTATATAGAATTTTACATGCTTCTACCTCTCTCTCTGATTTTCTTATATTCAYTACAAACTTTTCACTCTACTAATAGCAGGGAAAGGGGGAGGGGAGAGAAGAGGCAGAAAAGTATCTATTACTGCCTTGTATAATATCTCAAAATTACATGCGGAATTAGTAAGATTGATTCAAAAAGAGTTTTTAGAAACTGAAGCAATGTCTGAGCTGTCTGACATGCCCTATTCATATAGCATTTATGTAACACTTACAAGGTTACTACCTTTGCATATTTGAACAAAATCCCATTTTGTACTGACAGCTTTCTCTTCAACAGATAACAGAAGATGGCAATGTGCCCTCCTAGCCATAAGTGTTGTAAGCTTAATTACTTTCTGCCTGGTCTCATCTTGCACAATCAGTACGACCACAGTTATTCTGAGACCTGATTTGCTATTCCTTTTGTTTTATTTGTACCTAGACCTTGACCCATGAAACAAGCCCAAAGTCCTGTATCCTGTGCCAGCTTCAGAGGTTACAAATGCTTTTTCTCTCTGCATGCCCATTTCTAGAGTCTACCAGAAATTCTCACAGAAGTCAGAAATATGGGTTTTACCCCACTCCAGATGAGAAGGGAATTGAATTTATTTTCTTACTTCTTGATCATCTGTACCTCATAAAGCTATCTTCTGTAAATGATTTGACCCTCCAACTCTGTGTAGCTTTGGAAGCATTTTGTGGTGGGTCCAGATCCTGTTGGTATGCAATGGCTTTTTCTTCCAATAGGCTACTTTTGCAGAAAAAAAAGCTTTCATTCTGCATTTTTATGAAAGTGAGATAATGAGCTAAACAGACTAAAGCAGTTCTGGGTCTGCACGGGAGAAGAGCTATAAAAACCAACAGATCTTTACAATCAAAGACTGAAGTTCCTAATGTGTCTACGCAGCAGCTAAGAGGATGATGGGGGAGACTGAACCATTACTTCAGATTCAGGTTTCTCAGTTATCACTATAGATATATAGAATTCTTCTGGTTACCTAATTCTTTCATTGAAGTGCCCTCCTGCAGAGAGGAAGTTTGCTACTGTGCAGGGCAATATGAGTCTTTATTTTTAATGATTAAAGATAACTTCTGACTCTAAGTAATGTTGTGTTCCATTTCTGTATGGTAAATCAGCTTCTAAAAAATTCTTGGTCTTTGTTTTGGGGATTAAATATTAATTTTTAATCTGCTGAAACTGAGGCTTAACTCATTTATCCACACGTTTTTTGACATACTCTAGGGTAAAGAAGGTATCTGCATGGGGTGCAGATACCTTACACACTTCTAAGGTTGGATCTGGGGACCAAAGAGTTTTCATACTGTCAAATGGTATTAGACATCTATATGTAACAAACTGACTCAAGTCCTAAGCCTTAACTAATATTTTAATGCTCTTTTATCCTATGCAAAACAATTGTTTACAGTTCCTATTATTCCAAAGAACTAATTTAGAATAAATTTCTTCTTTAAGGAGGAATGTAGTTCATGATGAACAGCTGTTATTTTAGTTCAAAGTTATAACATGAATAAACTATTCCTCGAATAATACATATTTTCTTCCTACAGCCTTAAATATCATTACCTTGGGTGAATATGTGAAAACTGTTGAGCCTTGAAAGTGTCATTTAGTGTTTCTGACTGATAAATTAGTTAAAATAAACTGACAGTGTTTTAAATAATTACATTATATGCTTGTACTGAGGAAAGTATGATTAAAGATAAGATGGCACTTCCTTTCTCACTTCCTTTCTACCTACAGATGCCTTCATTTTATTTTTTATTTTTTACATCCACTTCTTCCTTGACTACAGGGAGAGAAGAGTGCTCCACAAGGCTCTCCAGCAACCTCTGTCCAGCTAGCTCAAACAATGGCATTGACACTAACATGGAGCACTATCTGTTGCAGAAGGTGTTTTAGGACAAGCGTAACACTATAGGAGTTTCAGAAGCATTTTGTCAGGCACCAATGATTCAAGTTATTATTAGCCAGAGTTACTGTCTGTCATTCATTTGACTGATTTGTGCTGAATATAACAAAGAGGAAATTCAGTGCTTTGGGGAGCTATGAAGCATATACAGCTTCCTGTGATTATGAATATGTGCTTTTACCATTATTTGATCAATTGAGGTCCTGTAGATATCTTTAGTGTGGAATATGAAATACCCTCAGACAGAAAGGTCCCCCTGTTTTTAGTGATCCTGCATGTGGAATTCAGCACCATGGACTCAGAAGGAAAAAAGCAGAGATGTCTCTGTATAGTGTAAGCCTGAGTAAATACCACCTTTCCAAAATGATGACCAGTGCTTAACTGTAATTACACACATTTCTAATGCATTTTTTATCTGCTGCAAACCCTGGTGTGAGGTTTTTATTTTTTTTTACTTATTGTAAATCTTGGGCTGAACTTTTCTCCTTTCTACAGTGTGATAACTTCAAACTTAACCTCACTGCCTTGCTGATACCAATTCTGACCCAACAGCATCCTGCTGAGTTGCATGAGGCCCTGCAAAGTAGCTTTTATGTTTTAAGGTAAAACTACCATAATCTCTTAAGCTATCTGATAAAATTTTAATCTCTCTGCCCTTCTTTTTTAGAAGTCTGCCCAGGAAAGATGCCTTGACAGCATCTTATTTTATTTACTTTTCCCAAATCCCTATCTCTGCCATGTTTAATCATTTATCTTCTTCCTCCAGTTTTCCTCRCCCTCCCCCTCACTTCAATCTTTTCTTTCCATTCAGCTTACAGTCGCTGAAATCCAGCTTTGCCTTATCCTAATTATTGTGCAGACTATATTCCATTATCTAAACACACTCTTTGTCTCTTAAAATGCTCCTGTACTTTATCATTAGATTCTCTCAATGTCATCACTACTTGTGCTTTTCCTGTCTTGATTATTTGATCATTGATGACAGAAAGGATGAGCCGCAGTTTATTAGATTTACTCTGTGGGCCATGTTGTTGCTAGGTGATACCCCCTAGCCACTGCTATAAATACTTAATAATYTTAAGATTAAATTTCCTTGTTACTTTTCATTTAAATGGTGTAAGGCACCTGGACTTCGATGATTTAAAGTGCATTATAAAACTATTTGGATTAAGGGAGAATTCTGATTGGCTGCTAGATTATTGCTAAGAGATGGATTAATTTGTATGAAGTACACGGTTCTGCACTGATGTTCAGTATTTCAAAATGCTAACCTCATCTTTTTCCAACAGTTTGACATACCTTTTTTTCAGAATAGATTGGTTAGGGGGGAATAAGGCACAACTAAGCAAGCTATTTAGTAATCATGAGGTAACACTCAAGAAGGATTGAAAGTATGAGACTGTGCTGGGTTGTACGATTGTCCTATGGTAATCACACTCCTTATCTCACCTTGCTGCTTAATATTCATCCAACTAAAATTAACTTCATGAGGCTAATTAACTAGTGCATAATCTTGCAAATGTTCCTGTGTGAAATACAGTACCATGAGTGTATACATGAGTGTACTACGGTAGTTGTTATGAGAGTGTCTGCATAAAGTCGTAGACATTTTAGTCTCTGGATTGTTTTGTAATTAGGAAGAGAGTTATCTGATTTAAATTAAGATTTTTACCAGAAACTGGAATCAGAATGGAAAAATTGCATGTGCTTATCTAAGCTAAATAAAAATTGAGTGAATAATTTTCTATCACTTCAATATTTGGAGATTTTGACTCTAAACTTCAACAAATCAATAGTGAAGGCTATATACATTTTATAATGTCTATTACTTTTAGCTAATTTCATCCTCTGTAATTAACAATTTTATCTGTTAATTCCTTGTGATTGATTTAATGAATAAAACCTAACACTACAGTAGCATTTCATGGTTTTTTATCCTTTATATTAGCTGTTAGGCTATATTAGTTTTTCACAGGATACCTGTTCGGCATAGCCCTTCTCATTTCTGTCATCATCAGGAACTCCTTGGTTGTTTATTTCCCAAACTTTTTTGTCATTCGCTCTTTGTTGCCTCTTTCCTGCCACTTACCTGCTCTTCAGGGCAGAAAACATATCTTATCACATAGAAAGCAGAGTGTGAATATGTAATATGATGTAAATAATGCTTTCTCCCATTAGAAAAATGGGTATTTTAAAGGCAAAAAGTGGTTAGGAGACCAAAATTTGCAGAAACTTGTCTTACACATTTTCCAACATATATTCCACTAACAAAGGTTGCAGTAGTGTCTAAAATTGCCAGATCTACCTAATATAATTGATTAAGTCTTTCATTTCCTATCTCAAACATTCATAACTGGAGGCATATTTGTGGAACAACTGTTTCCAAAGCAGTCATTCATAGTCTGGGACCATTACTTACAAATCCATCATGAAAAAAGTTTCATCTATTTTTGTTTTAATTGGGGCAGCTTAACTGATACCACCTTTCCGAAATATCATGGCCAAGAGGATGAGACTTAGCTGCACTCAGAAACCTCAAACTCAAAATTAGATTCTAAAATAAGCTTTGAAATATTTGAATCCAAAACATGCAAACTGTCAGTGTAGGTTTTGCGAAGTAGTTAGTCTGAAAAGACTAATACTTCTTTTCTGATTTTTATGACCTTCTTAAATGAAAATCTCTCTCAAAAGTTTCACTGCTCCTATCAAAATATTATTTGCCTGTAGGTAAATTCATTGTCTAATTTAAAATATATCCTATTTCATTTCTAAAATATCTGAAAGGAGTTTGTATTTCACTTTGCTTCCAATTATGTAATTACAGTTGATTGGAAGACATTGAAGTAAACAATGCAAAGGTGCAAATTACTCTGTGATGATATCACAGACATGTCTGTTCCTTTATTCTGGTATTCAACTCTGATTGCAAAAGATATGGGTCTGGGAATAAAGTCTGTCGTGGTTTAATCCCAGCCAGCAACTAAGCACCACACAGCCACTCACTCACTCCCCCAACGGTGGGATGGGGGAGAGAATCAGAAGGGTAAAAGTGAGAAAACTCGTGGGTTGAGATAAAGACAGTTTAATAGGGAAAGCAAAAGCTGCACACGCAAGCAAAGCAAAACAAGGAATTCATTCACTCCTTCCCATCGGCAGGCAGGTGTTCAGCCATCTCCAGGAAAGCAGGGCTCCATCACACGTAACAGTTACTTGGGAAGACAAACGCTATCTCCCCAAATGTCTCCCCACTTCCTTCTTATTCYGCCAGCTTTATATACTGAGCATGACATCACATGGTATGGAATACCCCATTGGCCAGTTGGGTTAGCTGTCCTGGCTATGCTCCCTCCCTCGCTTCTTGTGCACCTGGCAGAGCATGGGAAGCTGAAAAGTCCTTGACTAGTGTAAACACTACTTAGCAACAACTAAAACATCTGTGTTATCAACATTCTTCTCATACTAAATCCAAAACACAGCACTACACCAGCTACTAGGAAGAAAATAAACTCTGTCCCAGCCGAAACCAGGATGGTATCCACCCCTTATTCCATACCATTTATGTCATGCTTAGATCTTACACTATCCAATACATTCTCATTAACCACCACCCCGCTTCCCATCCTTTGATATAATACACAGATATCATTCCCTAAGTCTATGGACCACCCCTGTGAAATGTCTGTAAAATGTCCAGAAATGTCYACAAAATGGCCACTGAGCTCATTTAGTCCATGACTTTAGACTCCACCTCATATCGTGGTCACTCAGGACAGGAGAGGTGGTGTGTTGCGTGGAGTTACTGGGCACCAAAGCCAGCTCAGGTTGGGTCACTGCTGCACTTGCACTGCTTCTTGAAAGGCTTGTCCTCCATTGGCTCAGGTGGTTCCTGCTATAGTAATTCCTATAACATGCAACTCAAATAATGGATTACAACAATGTAAAGGTATATCCATTACAATCTCCACCCCTGGTCCCTTTGGACCAGACCATAGGGTTTAACATTGCAATGACCTCCTCCCCTTGCCCCGGCTCTGGCTTGGACTTATCCACAGACTGCAGTCCTTTAGGGGTGTACCTGCTCCAAGTGGAGCCTTATCTATGCGCCATAGTCTCTCCAGGGGTATACCTGCTGCGGCATAAACATATCCACAGCCACAGTCGCTTTGAGGTGCACCTTCTCCAGCGTGGCCTTACCCACAGCCACAGTCCCTTCAAAGGTAAACCTGTTCCAACATGGCCTTACCTATGGCTGCAATCTCTCCATGGTTGTGCCTCCCCTGTCATGGCCTTATCCATGGCCACATGCTTTGAGGTGCTCCAGCATGACCTCATGCACAGTCACTGACGCTTCAAGGTGTACCTGCTGCAACGTGGACTTACCCACAGCCACAGATGCTTTGAGGTGCACCTTCTCCAGCATGGACTTACCCTTGGGCCACAATCCCTTCAGAGATGTACCTGCTGTGGCACGGACATAACCACGGCCACAGACGAGAGAGGTACCTGCTCTGGCATGGGCTTATCCATGGCCACAGACACTTTGGGGTGYCCTGCTCCCACGTGGACTCATCCACAGGTCACAGTCCCTTCGACTCGAGTTCACRCTGGAKTTCCAGCCTGTCCAGTACAGCAGCACAGAAACAGCAGCAATGCCCTGGCCATCTGCCAGCCCAGGCGCATCCCCATTGCTGTTACCAAAATGTTCCCAGGCACAGCACAGTAAGATGATCAGCAGTACAGCTGTACAGCAAGCAGCAAAAGCAAAAAGCAGCCGCTAACGAGCACTAGACTCTAACACACAGTAAGGCAAGCAAGCCCCCTGGCAAGCACAGGAGCTTGCCAATTAATAACTAAACAGCAATAACAGCTATAAATTCAATCTAGCACATTCCAGTCAAACCTGTCATTATCTCAAACCCTTCGAGCCCCATGTTGGGTGCCAAAAAGAACTGTCGTGGTTTAACCCCAGCCAGCAGCTAAGCACCACACAGCATGGGAAGCTGAAAAGTCCTTGACTAGTGTAAACACTACTTAGCAACAACTAAAACATCAGTGTGTTATCAACATTATTCTCATACTAAATCCAAAACACAGCACTATACCAACCACTAGGAAGAAAATTAACTCTGTCCCAGCCGAAATCAGGACAAAGTCTTATTTCAAATATCTTGATCCCAGTACATAAAAATGAAGAAACTTAGCTACATCATCCATCTTGGAATTTTTCAGTTGCCTTCCATTTCATAATATTTTGATTTTGGTGAAATTCTAGATAACATGTTCAAAATGTAAATGTTTGTCAGAACACAGTTCTCAGAATAAACTTTTAGAAAAATGAGAATAGTCATAGTTGTATTTTTATCACAACAATACAATTGTTATGGGCAGATATTCAGGGTCATTTACATCACTGAAAGTAACTTCAAGGATGTTTTTCTTCTAAAGAAGAGTATGTAATTAGATTGTTTCCAAAGAGGTTCTTTGTGTGTGTTATTGCATTAAAGCTGAGTCAACTCTCTCTAGGCTCCATTGTGTGGAAATAAAAAACTACTCTCTGTATTTTGTCTTTTCAGTCATTTTAGTTCCTCCCACTTTTTCTCCAGTAAACTGTCTCTTTCTTAAATAGTTTCCATTTTCTTTTCTTTTTCTTATCTGACTTTTTTTTATTTCTTTTTCTTTGCTTCTCCTCCTTTTCTTGTCTTCTTTCACTCATAGAAATTCAAACCTGAGTGTTTTGCTACATAGGTTCAATACATGGCTATCAACCTATTTATGCACGAAAAATGAAATAACATATTCTGTTACCTCAGAAATACTTTGACAAATGATTATTCTTCTCAAAACCCCATATATGTATTGAATGAAGTGTCTCAAAATCATGATGAATTTGYCTATTAACTTCAATGTATTATACATTTCCAAAGTCTTTAAATAATTAGCTATAAAATATTATTACATTTTCTTATATTATCAATTTGAATTTTTTGTTCAGTTTTATTTAAAAATCAAACCTTTAATTTTTATTTAAATAGCCTTTCCACTATGCACTTTTTTTATTATTATGATTTTTCAGTTTGCAAAGAATACAAAATACATTTTTTTTTTAAGAATTACATTTGACTCTGACTTTTGGGTCAAAGCGAAAATAAAAGAAATTAAGAGAATATCTTCATGATATTGTTTCTGTGGACTGTTAATTGCTCTTGATCTTACTTTTAGATATTTGTCATTGTTTTCAATGAGGAAAAGTTCAAACACATTTTGCTTAGGTCTGTGTTCTCATTTAGGTTCCATAACCCTGTCAGTATAAAGGAACCATAAAATAAACACATTTTAAGGCCAATTATGTTGGTACAGGAAAATAAAGTAGCCTTTTAGTCTAAATGATAAGTGGGTCTCATGTCTGTTGTTTCACCCAGACCTTTCACTTCAAAGATATCTATTTTTCCCTCCTACTTTGTCTTCTGCTCTTGCTTAGTCCACTTAAAGGCTTTTGAAATATTACTGAAATATCCAGTTTACTGAGTACATTATTAAAAATATTGCATAAATAATATTCTTTCCTACTATGATACGTCCAGAGAAAAGAGGAAATCCCTGAGCAATAAATATTGCAGATATTTAAGGGATTGTAGTGAAGACTGTAGATGAAATCAACATGAAGCCACAGAGACAAAATCAAATCTGGCCAATTTTAATTGACTACGTTGGGGCAAGAAGGTAGCACATTTAAAACAGAAAGAGTCTGATATTATTATTTTCACAATAACAACCCTGTTCTCAACATACAACAACAAACATAAGAAATACAATAGAAAAAAAAGTTTGTAAAAAGAGGATAAAATTGATAAGTTAAGTGGAGTTAATGGGAAGTTTTCTCTGAGGTCAGTTGGCCCTGAGTTAAGAGACACAAAACGCTGAAGGAAATGTTCAAAAGCATAAACGGTCTTCAGGGGCCGAACCACAAATGAATTAGGCAGACATCCCACCAAATGGATCATTTAAGTAAGATGTATAGCTTTACTCAAGTCATTTCTGAATGCTTAATCCTCACTAAAGGTGCAAATGTAGAAAAATGAAATTAAAGAAAAAAAATCGGACATATACTTGAAAAATATAGAAAGAAATTAAACTGGAAATAAATGTGTAAATGAATGAAATTCAGACCTTAGTATAGCGTAGCGATACAGTGAACCAAAATATATGGGAGAAGCATGCAAGATGAAGAAAAAAGTCTCCCCAAAATGAAGAAAACATGGAAAAAATATAGCATAAGAACAAAATATCTCCATATTTTTATTTTGGTTTATTAAAGAGAAGGCTGAGAATTCATTTCATTATGGTGCATAAACATTTCCATGTGGGAAAAATAATAACTGTTAAGAGATTCTAACCTGAGAGATTAATACACTCAGTATAAAAGGCAGAAACATTTGAATAAGAAACCTGGCAGAATTCTTTAACACTGACAGTATTTTATCTCTGAAAAAATTTACTAAAAGAGGTACTGAATTTTCTGTCACTTGAAGTTTCTATATATTTTTATATCATGTAGCCTGAAGTTCAACACAGTTTACTAGTCTCAGTACAGTGTAACTGGGCAATATTCAAGGGCCTGTCTTAATTTAAAGGTCAGACAAGATGATCTAGTCATCATAAATACATATATATACACTCAGGAGAGAGCTTAAAAAAATTGCCACATCATAATAAAGAAAGTAAATAGATAAATACCAACCCCCCAAATGTTTAAACAAATAAAAAAAAAAAAAATCAACAAAAGTAGTAGAAAATAAATAAAGCAGATGGGATAAGGCAGAAGTACAACAAAAATTATATCCATTGCATAGTGCTTGATGTTTTTTGTCAGGGATTAGAATCCTACTGTACTGGATATAGCAAAAAGAAATAACACAAGGACAGAGGCTGTCCCAGATGGCTTATATTCTAAACAATTGACAAAACACAACCACTGAACAAACAGGGTCTGCAGGGGAAGATAAGGTTACTGTCCAGGCAGACACGTGTGAATAAATTAGATGTGACAGTGGCTCAACCATCATACATGGTCATCGACCTAATCAATGGCAACATAGCAATTATTTATAGGAAAATTTTGTTACATATTTTCCCTTAAGTTTAAGACAGCCAATTTAATTAATTGTTTTTGTCTCTATCCCATGGCACGCAAAAATAAAATTTCATGGTCATGTCTACTTATCATTTTCAGGCTTCCTAATGTAAATTAAAATTCACAAATCAAAGGATGACCTTGATTTCCACCAACAGTTTTTCCCCTGTCATTGCTTTAATGTTTCAGGTAAAGGAATCTACTGATCACCAACACTTCCTTAGATTTGCTCACCGTAGGTTAGCATTACAAACGCTTAACTCTGACGGGCCAATTTGGTAATTAACCTCTGCATTTGTTATTCATATTCTCACTACAGATATGATCATGTCATCTTCAAAGCCATCTCTTCATTATGTCAAAATATTGCACCTCAAATATGCAATATAATTTGATAATAATGGGACCTGCTCGTAGTGAGATCAACTTTTCACCAAGGGACATGACAGAAGAGAGGCAAAACTCCTGACCAACATTTTCATTAAATAGCTCTAAAGGCAACAGCTAATCTGGATAGATTTATAGTAGCTAAGCAGAGTGAAAGATGAGAAGCTATAAAACTGTAACAATAAATATAATAATATTCATTAATGGCTTGAGAAATAATGTTTTTATCTCTATAATAATTATACTATAAGCTGACAAACCTTCTGGAATTTTGCTTCAGGGTTTACTTAGCAATGAATATAGTTATTACCCCATAAACAGGTAGTAAGCGTTCTTAACCCATTGCCAAACAAATGATATGCCTAAGGGGAAATTTCAGACAGAAAACAGAAATCTAATAATTTCAGCATTTACCTACTTCATAAACTGTTATACCGCTAAGTAGATTACTCTTTTGATCAAAATTTTTACTAATGAGCAATAATAAAACCCTGTTTAGAATTCCTGCCATTCATGGTGTGACATCAATGTAATACTGAAGATTGTATTTGTTCATTTGATTAGAAAGTGTGTACAACTCTAGAAAACAGACGGTCTCTTTCTTGTCCTTATTTTCCTCATATTTATTGCAATATATCAGGATGCATCCACAGGCTATGTACAAAACAAGTAAAGCTAGAAGTAATTCACAAGGCCTTGGAATTACAATTAGTAAAACCATACATAGAGCCATAGTCTTTGATAGCTCTGAAGGATGCAGTGGTGATTTGAATACATGTTTTTATTTTAAATAACAATAATCTAAACATGTTGCAGTTATTTCAGATATCACATGTATTGATGTATTGTTTCTGAAAAATGGTGAGTACTTTTTAATAAATAAGGCTTTAGTTTTTAATACATAAGGTTTTAAGGCACCATAAAAAACTATYTAAAGAGAAGATTAAAATATATTCTTTTAACAGACATTTACTCATATAACAAAAAAAGAAAAAAACTGTGATAATTTTACCCAGATTAATTGTATATGTTAATCAAAAAATACTGCAAATTACTGAGAGTTATATCCAACACTGTATCTAGTAAAAAATTCACGTTATATAATTAAAATATTTATCACTTTTTTTAGAGCAAGAGGCATTGGTATTCATATTTATTAGATTAACATGGTCTGTTTCATCATAGTGTATTTCATAGAATCATAGAATCATAGAATAGTTTGGGTTGGAAGGGACCTTTAAACGTCATCTAGTCCAACCCCCTTGCTGTGGACAGGGACATCTTCAACTAGATCAGGTTGCTCAGAGCCCCGTCCAACCTGACCTTGAATGTTTCCAGGGATGGGGCATCTACCACCTCCCTCGGCAACCTGCTCCAGTGTTTCACCACCCTCAGCATAAAAAATTTCTTCCTTATAACTAGTCTGAATCTACCCTCTTTTAGTTTAAAGCCATTCCCCCTTGTCCTGTCGTAATGGGCCCTGCTAAAAAGTTTGTCCCCATCTTTCTCATAAGCCCCCTTTAAGTACTGAAAGGCTGCAATAAGGTCTCCCCGAAGCCTTCTCTTCTCCAGGCTGAACMACCCCMACTCYMTCAGCCTTTCTTCATAGGAGAGGCATTCCATCCCCCTGATCATTTTCATGGCCCTCCTCTGGACCTGCTCCAACAGGTCCATGTCTGTCTTGTGCTGAGGGTTCCAGAGCTGGAGGCAGTACTCCAGGTGGGGTCTCACCAGAGCAGAGTAGAGGGGCAGAATCACCNTGATCATTTTTGTGGCCCTCCTCTGGACCGACTCCAACAGGTCCATGTCTGTCTTGTGCTGAGGGTTCCAGAGCTGGAGGCAGTACTCCAGGTGGGGTCTCACCAGAGCAGAGTAGAGGGGCAGAATCACCTCCCTCGACCTGCTGGCCACGCTTCTTTTGATGCAGCCCAGGATACGGTTGGCCTTCTGGGCTGCAAGCACACATTGCCGGCTCATGTCCAGCTTTTCATCCACCAGTACCCCCAAGTCCTTCTCGGCAGGGCTGCTCTCAATCCCTTCATCCCCCAGCCTGTATTGATGCCGGGGGTTGCCCCGACCCAGGTGCAGGACCTTCCACTTGCCCTTGTTGAACCTCATGAGGTTCACACAGGCCCACTTCTCAAGCTTGTCCAGGTCCCTCTGGATGGCATCCTGTCCCTCAGGGGTGTCAACCGCACCACTCAGCTTGGTGTCATCTGCAAACTTGCTGAGGGTGCACTTGATCCCACTGTCTATGTCATTGATGAAGATATTAAACAGTACTGGTCCCAGTACAGACCCCTGTGGGACACGCCTTGTAACTGATCTCCATCTGGACATTGAGCCATTGACCACTACCCTCTGGATGCAACCATCCAATCAATTCCTCACCCCCCGGACAGTCCACCCATCAAATCCATACCTCTCCAGTTTAGAGAGAAGGATGTTGTGGGGGACYRTGTCAAAGGCCTYACAGAGGTCCAGAYAGAYGACATCTGTAGYCCTTCCCATGTCCACTGATGTAGTCACTCCATCGTAGAAGGCCACGAGGTTGGTCAGGCATGCCCTTGGTGAAGCCATGCTGGCTGTCTCAAATCGCCTCCCTGTCCTCCATGTGCCTTAGCATAGCTTCCAGGAGGATCTGTTCCATGATCTTGCCAGGCACAGAGGTGAGACTGACTGGCCTGTAGTTCCCCGGGTCTTCCTTTTTCCCCCTTTTTAAAAATGGGGGTTATGTTTCCCCTTTTCCAGTCAGCGGGAACTTCACCGGCCTGCCACGACTTCTCAAATATGATGGATAGTGGCTTAGCAACTACATCCGCCAGTTCCTTCAGGACCCACGGATGGATTTCATTGGGTCCCATGGACTTGTGCACCTTCAGGTTCCTTAGATGGTCTCAAACCTGATCTTCTCCTACAGTGGGCGGCTCTTCATTCTCCCAGTCCTTTGCCTTCTGCGGCTTGGGCGGTGAGGCTTGAGCACTTGCCGGTGAAGACTGAGGGAAAAAAGTCATTGAGTACCTCAGCCTTTTCCGTATCCTGGGCAACCTGGTCTCCTGTTTCATTCCGGAGAGGACCCACATTTTCCCTAGTCTTCCTTTTATCCCTGGCGTACCTATAGAAGCTTTTCTTGTTGCCCTTGATGTCCCYGGCCAGATTTAATTCTATCAGGGCTTTAGCTTTCCTAACCTGATCCCTGGCTGCTCGGACAATTTGTCTGTATTCCTCCCAGGCTACCTGTCCCTGCTTCCGCCCTCTGTAGGCTTCCTTTTTGTGTTTGAGTGTGTCCAGGAGCTCCTTGTTCATCCATGCAGGCCTCCTGGTTTTTTTGCATGACTTCCTCTTTGTTGGGATGCATCGCTCCTGAGCTTGGAGGAGGTGATCCCTGAATATTACCCAGTGTTCTTGGGGCCCTCTTCCCTCCAGGGCTTTGTCCCATCATACTCTACCCAGCAGATCCCTGAAGAGGCCAAAGTCTGCTTTCCTGAAGACCAGGGTAGAGAGCTTGCTGCCCGCCCTCCTCAGCGCCCTAAGGATCTTGAACTCCATGGTCACTGCAGCCAAGGCTGCCCTTGAGCTTCACATTCTCCACCATTTGTTCTACTATTTGTAGAAAATAATCACAGTTTTATTAAATTTTTATTCCTCTACATACAAGATCACCATTAGCTTCTTTATATTGAGGAGTTTAACATGCTATACTGTTTTTATGATAAAAGAATGTTAGGGAATTAGGGCCAAGGAGATACTTAGATTCATATTTCTTCTCTACATAAAAAAACCACAGATAATAACATAGAGAAGTCATCTATGTCCTTTTGTATGAATTCTTGACTGAATCTTTGTAAGAAGTGATATTTCTGGAATTGCCAGACAAGATAGTTGTTATTGGGAAGCTTCTTGAATTCTGAGGTAACATTTCTTATTTTAATTCTCAGAACTCCTGAAAATCTGGGGAGTTAATTTTTCATCCACTGAAATGGCATTTTAAGAAAATCTATGTCACATTATCTGTTTAGAAACCCAGAAAAGCATGTGTATGGTGAAGCACGCTCATTCCTAATCCTTGTAGTTCAGGTGGACAGAGCATTCAGCCTGCTTTTGGTTCACTTTTCCCCCTCTCTTTGCAAGGAGGAATAGTCAGCATGAAATAGGGGATTTACCTTTCATTCTTAACACAAGTATTTTCACATCCACTCGGAGATTAGCCAAAATATTAAAAGCACAAGAAAGCATTGAAGAACTGCTGAGGAAACAGTCATAAACTTTTGGAAGCCCATACTCCCTCCCCTACTTTCTTCTCTGAAAACCTCTTTGGAAATTTACATTCTAGGTCGCCTCCTCAACATGGAAAAGTACTATGAAATCTAATAATGATCCACAGAAAATAAAAACTGTTACAGAAATTACTGTAGAACAAGAGATTTAAATATGACCCTGTTAAAAAAAAAAAATGTTTCTTTCATGGATTGAAAGTATGTTACGTGTTGCTATAAATTTAATATAATAAAAATTTATTTTCCCATCTTTTTCATGTTAAGTAGTGTCATTAACGTCCATAGGACAATCTAAATAGGTAAGGTAAGCTAGACTTGTCCCCAGTTTATTTTCTTCTCTGACTTATTTTAATGCAAACGTCTTTGAAGACTTTGTATAACCACTTCAAAAATTTAAATAGAACCCCAAGAGAGGTTGTGTAATTTTCAGTTCACTGAACCAGAGAATAGTCTCTCAAAGCTGTTTCAGTGTTGTCATTACTTCCACCTACAAAAGAAACAGTGACGACTCAAAGTCGGAAACAAGAATAAATAAGCAAACACCTTCATAAAGGAAAGCTTTCAGAAAGTGTTGATTCAACTTTTTTCTGTGTTTTAGAAGGTTTTACCTATGGTAGATAACTGGAACTTAATTTCAGTATCTGAAATATACTGAGTGTCTTTCAATGTATTTCAGCACTTTGATACAGTAATAATAAGACAATCTGATTTCAGTCCTAAACTTTTCTATTAAAGAACCTATCAGAATAAACACTTTGCTCAACACCATTAATTTAAATCAGGCCCAAACTGCAGTTTCCAAGCCTACATAAATTAATGATGTATCTGAGGAAGCTGTAGGTTTGATGACTACTTGTGTGTATGCTTTCAAATAGGAATACAAACAGACATTTTTTCCTTAGGGAATAAGGTCTTTTGGAATCTGTGTTTTACTGACCTGAAGGCTGCACATATCCTGAAGGATGGTTTCATGAAAATTACATTAAAGAGGAGCTTATGTTTCAAGAAAATTATACTTTGACCACAAATTACTAACTGGCTGCAGTTATATTTGACTAAATCAAATTTGAAGCATCTTATTTTCCATAAATGAGAAATTCTTGGCAATATGGTTTATGCAAGAAAAATAATTAACCCTTTGAATTATATATCCTATGAAAGTTTGAAAATATTCTGCGTTTTACATTTGCTGTGCACATTGTGAATGAGTGTGATTTCATACACTAATTCAAAGTAACTGGTCAGGACTCTATATCCAATGATGCCATATGTACTTGCGTATACTCATATATGTGTGTGTGTATACTCGCATAACAAATGCTGCCCATATGCTATGTGGAAATTCATGAAGTACTTTAAAGTAGTAAACACTGAAGTGTTAGGATCATTCACGTTAGCAAATTCAGGGAAAATTCATTACATTAACAAATGCAGCAAAGAATTCATTTAAGAAGGCTTGTGACAGTTCTCATATTATCTTTAAGGAAGAGTTTCCTAGAAGTTTGTTTCCTTTTGTTAGAAATTGTTATTAATAATCACAGTATCTCTGAAATGCTTAACTAGCATTTTTATAAGTCACATATAGAATTTTATTCCTACATAAATCTTAGATCCATGATAATAATTATTAGATAACCAAACTACAATCTCTGAGGTATTAAAAGATCCATAAAATGAGGGAAATTGTCAACTTGATAAACTTGACCTAGTCCAGCAGGGAGCCACCAAGCCAGAGGGGGGCTGGACCACTTGCCCCATGGGAAGAGGCTGAGGGAGCCAGGTTTGTTCAGCCTGGAGAAGACACAGCTTTGGGGGACCTAAGAGCAGCCCCCCAGCACCTATGGGGAGGTCATTGAGAATATAGAGACAGCCTGTTGACAGTGGTGCATGACAGGAGGGTGAGAGGCAACAGGTATAAGTTAAAGTTAGAGCGGTTCAGACAGGGTATAAGAAAAAAAATGCTGTGAGTATGTTTAATATTGGAGCTGATTTCCAACCAATGCTGGCATCTCTTTTTTTGGAGGTTTCCAAGGCATGGACAAACCTGTGGGAAACCTGGGCTGAACTCATTTGATGCTGCTTTGAGCAGGGGATTGGATTAGAGACCTCCCAAGGGACCTTTTGAAATCATGTATACTACAACTTTTCTGCTCCACAACTTGATGCACCTGCCAGTGCAATTCAAAATGTAATTTTTTTTTTTTTTATCAAACTCATAGAATATGTAAGTGGTAGATCATTCTCTTCTCTTTTAGGTAATTCTTTTAAGCAAATGTAATGTCTTCTCATCCTCTCATTACATGTAGGTATTTTAGATCACCTTTTTCCTAGTGTGTTAATTCCTCTATCACCAAACCTTAATTTCATTTTATTATGTCATACTAATATTTCAAATATCTGTTCACCCCTTTCTATTATTTTTCCCATTGCTGTACAAAAGATGTTTAAATGAATTTTCTCTTAATATAAGGAGTTGAGGTAAGACATTTTCAACATAGGTTACTAGTGAAGCTACGTTATTGTCTCTTTTGGGAGCTCTGCCATGCAAACGTATTCATACTAAAGAAGGAGTAAATAGCAAAATGGGAAATTTTGCTAGTGAGTCAAAACAATGGAGATTAAAAAAAAATAAACATTGGCTGCAAATAGTTGCACAAAGTTGTTTTATAGGAATGGTTATTCAGTAAGGCAGCAAGTGAATAATTTAAATAGATTGAAAACAATGGACATAGTCAAAAAGATAACTGCTACACCTACCCTGTGAGGTAAATTATCTGACTCTACCCAGTAAAGACATCTTACATTATTATGAGCTGCTATATAAAAATATCAGATTCATGTCAATAGCAATGAAAAGGAGAGGAAGAATGTAAAGTATTATTAGCAAAAGAATTTAGAAAGCCCACAATATTTAATTACACTGTTGTATAAACCCATGGTACATCCACATCTTGAGTGCTTCATGCTGTTCTAATCATCCTATCTCAGAAAGGTACAGCCTGCGAAAGTACAAAGAAAGATGACAAGGATGATCAAAGAGATGGAACAGTTTTCATATGAGGAAAGACTCAATAAACTAGGACTCTTCATCCTGCAAAACAGACAGCAGTGGGTAGATGTGGTAGAGTTGCACAGCATTGTGAAGGGTATGAAGAAATTGATTAGGGAACAATTATTCACTCTCTTTCCGAGTCCAGAAAATAGGAGCATCCAATGAAATTATCAGGCAAAAGGAAGTACGTTTCCACACAGAGTAAAATTAAATTGTGGATCTCATTACTATCAAGTGCTGTGGAGACCAAAAGTGTAAGTAGGTTCAATATGTGATTAAGTAATTTAGTGAAAAGTCTATCAAGCTCTATCAAATACAAGGAAGCAGCTATAACCTCTCAGTCAGGAAAAATGGCTAAAAGACATTACCCTGTTTTTATTTTTGTTCTCAGAACACCTTCTTACTGCTGTTGTGTTCCATATTGCCTCAGATATCCCTTCAGTGCCTTCATTTTGTTTAGCTGTGTTTCTTTTCAAACACAACACTCAATAATATCAATCCAGCACTGGAAAACTCAGTATTATTACTCTTGTTGTGTGGGCTTTAAATCACTTTGACTGTTTAAAGCAGTTTAAATAATTTGAATATTGATTGTAGACATTGATTATAGGTTTCTGATTGCATTCAGCCCTTTCTCATTTCAGTACTCAAGGTTTCAAGGTTTACAAAATCATGAAGGCAAAAGATAACCTGAATGACAAATCCAATAATGCAAAAACTAGGGAACACTTAATGAAACAAGCAGGAAGATGATTTAAAACAGATATGAGTAAGTACTACTTTCTTTCTGGAAATTTCTGCCACAGAAAGTTTTGAAAACAGACAACACCTGCAGATTTAGAAAGGGATTAGACAATTTGAAGGACAAGATGATCATAAATGGCTACTAGTTTTGAATGTACTCTGTAGCATCCCTCATAAAGTCACAGACACTGAGGGAATGCAAGGGAAATTAAAAGCAAACAGTGGCCAGCATCTCCTATTGCTCTGTTGGTAACAGAAAACTAAGCTGAAAGTACCAATGATTTCACTCAGCAGGACGTTTCTTATGTTGTTACTCCAAGTGGAACAGTTCATGCTACAATGTCATATTATAACTTTTTGACATTGAACAGCATTTTTCAATAAATGACTGGTATAAAACCTTCCAGAGTTAGGGAAACCCCGGAAACCAGTTAAATTATCCCAGAACTGAGAGGGATTTTGGTCTGGAGCCCATGTGTTTTTTCAGCAATGGTCCAGAAAACAGCATCTAAAATATTCTGCTATCATTTTTATTCTGCCAGGATGGCTATAACAATATAATTATCATTTAGGAAGTTTATTATAATATGTGATTTTGTGTTATTTAAGGGCAGGATCTATTTCATTTCCTCTTTTCCTGCTTTTCACCTCTCTCCATTTCCTGCAAGACAGATTTTGTGTTGGAGGAGTAGAATCAAACATGGAAGTAATATCCATAGTAAAAAAACATTACTTGATACATCCGACAAAGGCACTCATAATCTCATGGATCTGTCCAAGTGCTTGTAGTTTAGAGGAGTGTTGATACATAGAACAATAAAAACGCAGGGCTAGAAAATCAGCATGACAAATTTTAGTTCATCTCTTGTCACCAACGATAACTAAATCATTTCTGGGACATGTTTGTCTAACTTGTTCTGAAAGATTTCCATTGATAAATATTCTACATTTCCTTAGAAAATCATTATTATTATTAATTTCTTCTTAGTAGGTAATAAAAATGAAACAAGTAAGGCATTCAGATAGACCCTATCTGGAATAAAGATCACCCCATGATGAAGGCAGCTAGCAAGGCTGTTAGAGATATTGTATGAGACTGCTTGGATGGGAAAGACTTTCCCTGGATGAGATTGAAACGGACTGAAGATGAAAATGGATAAATTTGCTTTCTACCGATGCGTCAGTGGAACATCAGGAAGAGATAAAAGATATTTGAGATGTAAAACACAACACACATAAAAATAGAGGTTTAAACAGGCTGTTTTTCAATATTGCCTGAAATATAAAATTTATAAACATGTAAGATGTGAGGATTCTGGACCCTGCTAAGCACAGCTGAGCAGAAGTCAGTGTTTCCAGTTTTCAGAAAAGGTAAGGATTTCATTTAGCTTTTTATCTTCTTGTTGGATAATATTTGTCGGAAACTATTTTTTTTTTTAGATAACAGAATAGCAGAAGGTGCAAGACTTTGCAGTTGCCCAGTGTAAATGTTTTCCTTAATGTTTCATGGCTAACTCTCAAGAGTAAAATTAATGTGTTTTTCTGCTGATGCCTTGTCATAGATTTACATACATTAACACCTTGTTGAAATGATCATATAAAGGTCTGTCACATTGAACAACAAACCCTGACAAGTATTTGACACCAAACTTAACCTGTAGTCATGTTTAATGGAATAAGGTTAGCATTGGTGTCTCTGCACATTTATGCCAACACTGAGGTCTGTGGGGTTATAATGCTCCATTGGAATACACRTGTATTAACAGCAGCCAACAGCTAAGAACAGGTACTTGAAAAGAACATAGGATCATAGGATAATTCAGTTTGGAGCGGGCCTCAGGAGGTCTCTAGTCCAAGCCCTGCTCAGAGCAGGACCAGTTCTGAGGTCAGACCAGGTTGCTCAGGGCTTGATCCAGTTGGATCTTGAGAACCCCAAAGGATGGAAATTGCACAGCCTCTCTGGGAAGCCTCTTCCACTGCTGAAATGCCTTCTTAGGCTCTCCTTGCATTCAATCTGAATCTCTCTTTTTTAATTTCTCTTCCAACTTCATATCTCATATTCTTACCTGATGATTCGTATTAATATAAACTGCAGTTGGCATGTAAACAATGGAAAAGCAGCTAATGGTTTATTTGAATTTCTAAAAGTATTTATCAAGGTTCCTTGCCAAATACTGTTAGAGACACTGAGAAAGTATAAGAAACAACATTAACACTTAGTTAAGCTGTTGATATTCTCAACACAGGATATAAAGTGTGTATGAGACAAAAAGAGACTGGACAAATTTATGGAAATCTGTCAAGGGTTATTTTACACAATGATATTATCTCTAAAGTAGTTTGTGCCTAAACCACAGGCTATTGAACGCTCAGGGAGGAAAAATGTCCTTGTGTGTTTATTCGGTATTTGTACTCTTCCCTAATTTTCCATTATTGGCGACTGTTGGAGACAGGATATTGAGTTGGAGTACAGCAAAACAGTCATATAACTATGAAATCCTTAAATTCTCCATTTCACTACTGGGTACTGATCATCTGATCATTCTCAATTAATTCCTGGGCTCACTTTCAGAATAAATGTGCTGATTATCCTTCCTGCAAGAGGAATAATAGGTGTGGATTTTGGAGTAACTAAGCCTGGAATTGCCTCTAACAGGCAGGGTCACACTCTTTTTTTCTTCCTACCTTCCCAAGAATTTTTACTCCTCTTTCAGCTCAGTCTTCACTCTCAAACAAGCCACACCCTCAATGCCACGTCCTATGTCATGCAGCCCATATTTATAGCATCATGCTATAAATTAGCTAATAACATCAACTATAATTACATTATAATTATATAAGAATAATTACATTATTCTGAATATTATGGCCACAGATCCAATACACATGACCCAGAGAAGACCTGATCAAATGCTAGACCATGTGGATGCACTATGGTCTTCCTGATGCAACTATCCCTGAGCTGTGTGGAGGTAAACCACACTGTACCACCGGTCCTGCAGGGCAGGGATCACTTTCAGTCATGGACACATTTAAAAGTCTAAATGTAACCCATATGAATCTTCAGGCTGGCCCAGGAGAGTAATTTTGATCCTTTCTACATGAGTTTAATCTGGAATTACAAAATGCACAATGTATGCACAAGCAGGAAGGCATCTGGCACCACCTACATGTGCTTGTTTGCTTGTTTTTTTCTTAACACTTCCGCTAATACCACATTAATCTCTACATCAGGCTTGCTTCCAAGTTCCAGGATATGTTTTGTGCTTGCGTAAACCATAGAACTGCTATTTATGACGACCATGAAGGAGATGAAAAAGAATGGATATGCCAAATATCAGACAACACCAGGAATTTTGTCAGCAGTGGAAGGATATTGGGTTTTTGCCTTCACCAAAGCTTCTTTTAAGTTTGTGAGAGCCACTTGTCGCTTGACTGTTACTGAAGAATCTTAAGGAATGCTAACAAAAGTGTCTTTAAGCACTCAAACTCAACCTGGACATGAATGTTAATTAAAAGCACTTAAAAATTGCTTTGTACAACAAAAGGATTTCTTTTGCCATGTTACAGCCCTTGATATTGAAAAACACACACAGAAATGACACAGATACTTCAATTAGCTCTGAAAGCTTTCCTAAATTGTTAGAATAAGGGTATTGTTTTACAGATTTGCACCACATATTTAAATGTCAGAAGCATAACTCTGAACTCAAATGACGAACAATTTTCTGCTAATGTGTAAACTATGCAAGTGACACAGGGTTTAAATACTCAGGGTTTTTCTTTTCTTTTTTTTTCTTACCAAGCATTTTCTATAACGACTTTCAACGTTATCTGAGCTTAGGAAGTGGTATTTAGTTTGCTGTTGTGGTCATAAAAGAAATGGCTGCTACAATCTTATTTATATGTGCAAATTTTATGTATATTTATACTACAAGTGGAGGATCTCAATCAATACAAATTCAGAATTAATTTCATTTTATTTCTCCGTCAAATTACTGCTATAAGAAAAGCAACTGTGATACAATCCAGCTAAAATAAAATGTCTTTTCCCTGCCTTTTCAGCTACTTTTACAATGGTAAAAGCAGCTTTTTTTTCTTTCTTTTCTTTTTTTTTGGTCATATCCAGGTTTTCTAGTTGGTGTTAACAGATTCAAGATTCATCTTTGGCTCTGCAACCAAGTCCTGCTACCTGAGATGTCTCTGGAAAATTACCATTCCAGTCTGTACTATCATAGGCTGATGCATACTGAAAGAGTAATCTTTGTCACTTTGAGAGTTGTGAGAAGGAATGATTCTCAGTCAGTGAGATGGATTCCTTTTTGAGAAAATAAGCTTTCTCACGTATAGGTTGAGTCTCTGTCATATAGGCATGGTCAAAAACAGTCTTTGAGGCAGCCTTGGATAGGCTGGGGGCAGCATTAGCTCCACTGCTTCTTGTTCCAGGAAGCTGAACCCAACAAGTTAGAGAACTTCTCCCAAGATAAATAAAAAAAATTTGAGAACCACAGAGCAGACATCTCCCAGGAAACACTGTTTTCCTTTCTCCTGCCTTAAGCAGGACCTCTTCTGTTAATGTCAAATCTTCATCCTACGCTAACATGTCCTTAGAATCTGCTCTGATGCAGCAAGGTTATCTGGAAAGAAAATGTTTCTCCCAAAGTAATCCACTTGTTTGAAGGGTAAATGAGGTTTACACCACCCCTACCACATGAACTTTCATACAAAGGGCAGCTCTACAATGTCACCAGCATCCTGCTGGTCTTCCCTAGAGCCCACCAGTATGCCCAGGGAGTGTGTACACTGGGTCGCTCACTTTTTCATATGCCACCCTGTCTTCCTTTTGGAATAGCTATATTACACACAAAAACAGTTAAATAGAGATTATTTTTCCTTTTTGTCTTGTGGTCACAGGGCAAATCCAAGGACAAATACGATAAGCAATTTGAATATGTGACCCACCTAGGTAAGTCCTCTTCAAAATTAAAATCTTACTTAAATATACACATCTTTCATTTTCTTGTTTTCTTTTCCTCTGAATAAGCCATTTCCTGGTTTGAACAGGAAATCTGGAAAGCAGGAGTGGAAAAACATATCTGTAGAAAGCAAACTAAAGCTGTCAAACACTGGCAAATGACATCTCAGAAAGAAACCGAGAGCGAGACCTCACTTTAGAACAGAATTGTTCTTCAGATGATTCCACAGAAAACATTGGAAACTCTGTTTGAATATAGCTTCACGGTATTTATTAAGGGACATTAGGAGCAGACACCATTTCCTGCAGCTCCAGCCCAGGACCCTCTTGCCTGGCCACTGGAGCCCAGCCTGGTGCCTGGTGCCTGGGGACCCAGGGTCTCTGTCCAGGCTAAGGGACACAGCTGCTGCTTTCCCGTTTGCACGTTCAACCAGTAGCAAAGCTGTGCACATGTCCCAGAGACACATGTACACACAACACACACACACACACACACAGAGGACACTGACACGGCTGGTCACACAGGCTGCCACTGCCTTCAACAGCACCTACATACAGGACTCGCATAAAACACAAGCCCAGACAGCCAAGTGCCCTCCTCCTCTTTGGCTGGTAGAGAAAGGAGCTCACGAGTGAAAGCATACACTCGACACTCACTACGTTCACAAGAACGCACATCTGTGGATTCCCAAGTACTGGCATAGACCCTGTGTCGATCCCACACCCCTGCCCAGGTCCTCAGCCTTCTTACCTGCTTCACAAGTCTCCCAATCACTGGCTGGTAGAGTTTGGTGCTCATTAGCAAACAGACACATTCACTTATGTGCTCATCCCACAGGCACTCACACTCATGGCTCCCCCAAATACCAGCCCGAGCCCTCTCCCTGCCTGATACCCCTGCCTGGACCCAGGGCCTCCTACTTGCTGACTGGTCCAGCTTGAGGTTTGCAAGTGAATAGTGCGCACACCCACCCACACAGTCGTAGTTTAACCCCAGCCACCAACTAAGCACCACACAGCCACTCGCTCACTCCCCCCACGGTGGGATGGGGGAGAGAATCGGAAGGGTAAAAGTGAGAAAACTCATGGGTTGAGATAAAGACAGTTTAATAGGGAAAGCAAAAGCCACGCACGCAAGCAAAGCAAAACAAGGAATTCATTCACTACTTCCCATCGGCAGGCAGGTATTCAGCCATCTCTAGGAGAGCAGGGCTCCATCACGTGTAACGGGAAGACAAACGCCATCACTCCGAACATTCCCCCTTCCTTCTTCTTCCCCCAACTTTGTATGCTGAGCATGATGTCACAGGATATGGAATATCCCTTTGGTCAGTTGGGGTCAGCTGTCCCAACTGTGTCCCCTCCCATCTTCTTGTGCACTCCCAGCCTACTCACTGGTGGGGTGGGGTGAGAAGCAGAAAATACCTTGACTTTGTCTAAGCACTGCTCAACAATAACTAAAACATCCCTGTATTATCAATGCTGTTTCCAGCACAAATCCAAAATATAGCCTCATACTAGCTTCTCTGAAGAAAATTAACTCTATCCCAGCACAACCAACGACCCCCTGCAGTATGCTGGACCCTCAGGTTTGCAACCTTATCAGTTGCAAAGTCCCAATTTGCCTGTAGTTTCCTGATAGCCCATCAATTAGTGTGAGTGGCGAGGTTTGTGTCTTGTCTTTGTCCCATTAGGTTTGTCTGTCATGTTTGTGTCTCTGTATGTTTTGTTTATTGCTCCCCCCCTTCTCCTTTTCATCGCATTTGACAAGGTCCTAGATCAGATAATCTCATTGGCATAAGCATTCCCATATTCCACATACTCTTACCTATTAATGTGACTGACCAGGTTTGGTTCTCCTTACTGCCTTCCTTATCATTTGTTGGTCACTTTTGTGTCTCTGTATGTTCTTGCTCATGGATTCCTCCTTTTCTCTTTACCCCTTTTTGCACTGAAAAGGTCCTTGACTAGACACCATTTAAGAAGCAGATGGTCTCTTCTTCCATATACCCTTACAGTTCTCAATATTTTTAATTAAAGTTACAGCCACAAGCCTAAAGTCATTCCTGCAYAAAGACTGATAGAGTAAAGGGTGTATTTTACAACAGGTAGATGTCTACCATGTCTACATTCATTCATCTGAGTTAGTCATAGACGAGCTACATTTACATTCTGTAAAAGGAATTAGGCATTTCTAGGGTGCGACTTAYCTGATTTCAAACAATCACTCTCTAAAAATGCCTAAACCTCTCCCTTSAACACAAAGATGTCTATGTACAGTCAGATGAATCTTCAGGGCACGGTTGGAATTCATGAGGACTAGCTGGATTGGTAAAGTGAAATGTATTCAAATAAGATGTGTTTTGACACAAATAATACAAAGTTCTTCACCTAGGACCATGGAATGGAGCCCACAACCACAAAGTGGAAGTCTGGACTTCAGAGAATATTAATACAAAGAAACACCTCCTAATCTCTCATAAGAATGTGGTGGCAAAAGAATGAATGAGGACCATGGATGTGAAAAATGAAATAGTGTTTATTAAGAGCTTCTATGTCTTCAATATACATTACAGAGACTGATATTGGACTAGTCCACTCATTTCTGCTGTGCACATATTTTAAAGGATATTGCGGGGGGGGGAAGAAAATCAGATAGAGAAGTGCCACAAAAACTAATAGAGAGATGGAAAGAAAGAATCAATCAAAAGGAAATTGAGAGCTTATTTGATATAAATACTTTCACAAGGAAAAAATAACAACTTGTTAGTTAATTTGTTAAACTCTTATTAAGAATGGCCTATCAATAACATATGGCTGTAAACTGAAGTCTGATAAATTGTAATTGAAAACAAGGCTTCTATCTTTAAGAGGTAATGATTTAAGTGATCTTTAAGTGATTTGCCATTGGAACAGAATATCAAAAGAAGGGATGGATGTTCACGGTCTTTAAATTACAGAAGGACACCTGCTGGAAAGCATGTTTCAGAAAAGTACAAGTCACTGGCCTTGCTATGGAGCAACTGAGCCAATCAATAACCTGTGGTATACAGTGGGGTCAGGCTAGACCCTTCTGGCCTTAAGGCCTATGAATCCATGAAAAATCACAGCGAAGTGTAAAAGCTTACTTCAGAGGTGCCTGACTAATCATTTAAAGAGAAACAAAAAGCTCTGACAGTAACAGGTAGCTCAAAGATGGTGACAAAAAGTCAGTATAAAAGCAAAAATGTACTTAAGACATTGACTATGGCTTTCTGGTCATAAAGGAGGGACTTGCTATAAAAACAAAGCCTTTTTAACACTCTAGAATGATTTAAAATATTCTAAGGCTTAAAATGTCAATATACTTTGTTAATGGTCATCTAGATAAAGGTGGCGAAACTATATAGGTTCTTTGAGTCTGATATAAAAACATGGATTTCTGTTTCCTAAAACTTATCTTTCCAGAAGATCTACTGTGCTATAGAGAACACTCAACCACTAAGTAGGCTTTCTTTTCCCAGAACATGAAGACACCAAATCACTATAAACATTGAAGGTTAACATAGGAAACAAAGACAAATCTGAAAATTACAGCTTTAATTTCATATGTATGTTTTCCAGAGTATTCCACATTTTAGATTATACATATTTTTTTCCGGCTAAATGGAAATTAATGCTTTCTAGGCAGGCCAAAGCTAACACAGTCCGTGATGTCCTGTGCAAAACACAGTATTTGTTAAATTGACATTCAGTCCAGAAGACTGCTTCAAACTGCTTATATCCAGGAGAAGTCCAAAATAGTATTTTTTTTCTCCAGAATGCTGTGTAAGAAACAGTTTAAAAAACTGGGTAGCTCATATTTTCTTGTTTATGGAAGGTGATTAGACACCTGAGTGAGTGGTCTAAAATTATATCTTAATCTAGATATAACTCTAGGACGCATTGGAGAAATGTGACAAAATTCAAATCCTCATTGAGCAGAATCTATTTCAGGGCTTATACTGACTTCCAGGAAACTTAAAAAAAACCCCAAGATTTATCATTCATTCAGCCTAATCTTTTTTTCTGTTCAATATTTTGCTTCTAATTTATAGTTAAAACTGTGGAAACAGCAAAAGCAAGTAGTTCGCTTCTTCCTTCAAATAGCTTCAAAATTTCCAGCATAGTGCACCCCTCCTAGCTGGAAACTGATTATCAGAGATCCTCAAAATAGCAGATGCAAGAAACAGTGAATAGTTTTAGTTGATCTCTTTTTTTATTGTATTTTTTTGATTGGCTTATTACCTTACTGGGCCGATCAGCCCAGCAGGTGTTGCTACATGTCGTTCCCGAGGAAGCTTCCTGCTGGCAAATTGGTTTGAAATCAAGAATTGCATTTATAATCTTGACAATAATACCTATGAGAAACACGCTAGTGAAGGCTGGATGAAAGGCAGATGATCTTTTCTTCCAAAGCTTAGGCATAAGAGTTTTCAAACTATGAAACTCTTATTTCTAGCAAAGAACTTTTGGTATACGATACACCAGCCAGAAAAGTTAGGCCTTAGATACTCTTTTTTTAACTATTGAATTTGTACATACATTTGATAAATCTGAGAGTCAGGTTCATAGTTTTAAGTCTTGGGTAAACACTATGACCTCTATTATGTACATGAATATAACAGAAAAGGATAGAGATGCTGGTCGTTCTATGGATTTTGAAATTAACTTGTTTCTTGTGACTTCTTATTGCTTATATAAATATTACACTTATAACTAAACTTTTTTAATATCTCTGGTTGTCTGTATCTTTAAATATATGCTTCTCTAGTCAACCCCTGTCATCAACATGTAGTCAGGCAAAATTCCTTCTGAAATATAAATGAGAACTTTGCTTGTGCCTGTGTACGAAGTTTGGATAGATAATGCAAAATATATGTGAAGATTTGGGGAAAAAAAATAAAATAAATTTGCCCTAGAACAGGAATTTCAGTTCAGTTCATAGCTCCTGTTTAAAGCCTTCAGTCTCTTAGAAGAGGTAATGCCTGTAAACCCTAGACAAGGGACTTACCATCAGTAAGGAGGAAGGAAAAACTGTAGTTTGCTTTGCACTCTGATCGTACCCAGATAGGCATAATAATCTTTTAGGTAGGATTCATTTTCCCTAACTTTAAATGTCTATGGTCTAACTACCTTAAGCTACTTACACGATACAGGATGGGATTCTTTTGACTAAACATGCACTTGGCACTAGGGTCAGTAGCTCAGATACAGAGAATTACATTTAGTATAAGAATTCCACCTTTAAGGGACCATTTCCAGTTTATGCAGATTATGTTAATCTGGGCCAGTGTAAGGCAGTAACCAGAGTCCTTGATACTTCCTTTCTTTTCCATTGCTCTCTGTGAAAATGGAATGCTGCAGGTAACATCTCATGAGGAATGACCAACAGAGGCACTTATCCTTTAGTTTGATACCATTTGATTCAAATAACTTTCTGACCTTGTATGGACAGATAGCCCAAAGCGAAGTTTTCATTTCCAAAAATCCAAAGATAAACAACATTTCAAAGGCAATATGGCATGTGCTTCTCCTGCTGACTTTAGCAACAGTGTTTCTTAGTAGCTTTTAAAACAAGGTTACCTATGTATGTACCCATTCTTCTTCCTTTTCAACTGGAGCCATCATCATAACAGTCTACTAGGACTCTCAACCACTCTTTTGACTGAAATGATGGATAAATGTTTTTATAGAAGAACTGTCAATCTCATAGGTACTGATGGATATAATAAACCTTCCTTAGTATTGAAAGGAAATTAGATGACAATCTTGCCATGAAGGATAGAAAAGTACAAACAGGCACTGGGAAAAAAACAAATTAATTCCTCTGATATGCTGGTGACATCAAGATGGGCTGTGAAGAAAACAATCATGATCACACTGTTAAGTGAGATTAAGACACAGACAATATACGGTGATAGTGAAATACACTGAGAATGTCAAAATAAACAAGCACTGCAAGAAAGAAGAGAAAATTTTGAGTAAATTTTGTTTTCATTGCCTTCAAATCTGGTTTACAGACAGTACTCTAGGTCTCTAAAAGATGAACAATCCTGCAGACGAAGTATAAGTTTGCAATATGAAAAGTCAGTCCCATTGATTATCCAGATAGTATATTTTACATGCCTCATTTAATACGCCGCTCTAAAACAGTTCTCAAGCTGTCAGACAAGTTAAAGTACTCAGTAGCTTCCATTGCAAAATGCTAAAATTGCATGCATGAATTGACATGGCTCCATGAACTCAAATAGATCTATTTCAGTTCTTATCAGCTTTCCAGACACTGCATTTATGTAATTGAAATACTAAAACTAAAAGATCAATGTGTTTTAAACTCCTCTGAAATGCACTGCTGAAAACTAAATCAAAAAATGAGGTCAGATCTGGTTACACATTCAGGCACTCCTGACTGTGACTGTGCAGAACTAGAATGTCTCCACAGATTTCTTTGTGAATGAGATTTGCTTAAAACAGATAAACCTGTGGAAACTAAAATCAAGAGGAGAAAGCTTGCTATTGACTACCTGTTGAATGGGGATAAGAGTGACACACTGATGCAAGAATTACAGAGCTCTTCAGGAGGGACAGGTTAGGACCTGCTGCACCTGCCTACTGGCTGCACCGGTATTGCCCTCCTCAGGCTCATTTAGGCCCCCCGCTCACACACACTCTTCCCTTTGGGCCCACAGCTGCATTTGAGCTCAGGTCCTGGCCCATGACCCTTGTCGAGCTACCCTGTATGTATGCTGTTTCCAACCTTGAGCATCTTGATGATTTGACTTTCTGACTCAGCACTACTGACTCATCTGGTAATCAGTGGACTTTTGGCTGACCCAGGTTACTGCCACCAGACCTGCGCTGCTGTTCGTGGTTGGGACTGTGCCTCTGCCTTGCTGTCTCCCTTGGCTCCCATCTTGCCTTCACTTGTGAAGACTCTGCTTGCTCCCTGAAATAAACGCCAATACCTCTCGATTCGGAAGGAGTACACTGAAAGAGAAAACACCTTTTATCCAGATTTTAGCTGTATTTTACTGATATGCTGGTCAGAGTGTTCTGAATAAAACAGAGCTAAAGCTTCAGTTTCAGAGGAATAGACACAATTTCCTTTTTCGGTACAGAGTTGTAAGGCATACCTATCCCGCAAGCCCGAAGACATCTGAAACAGGACTGCATTCTGCCAGAGGCAAAATGGGTTCAGCCATGGGGGAAAAAAAGACTGGGAAGTAGCTTCTGCACTCTTTGGGAGGTTGCGCTCATGGCTGGGTTCCTAATAGAGTACTATATACCATTCGCTCCGTGGGCAGGCAGTCAGCCCTGAGGTTTTGCTCGGTTAAGTTTGCAAGCAGCCTAGCTGAGAGTGTCTGGAGAGAGCTTTGCTTAAGGCGAAAAAGACTGAGGCACAATAGCTAGTAAGAATTTTACCTAATGGTTGAAAATCTTGTTTTTCAAAGTGTTTATGCATCATTCTTCCCCATCACCAATTAAAGTCGGGGTATTTTTGAACTCTGGAATCAGAATATATGAATAAAACAAGTGTTGGTTTGGTTTTTTTTTTTTTTTTAAACAAGGTTATTTTCCTCCCTTCTTTCCAAAAACTTCTGGATATTAGTTCAATAAGACTATTTAAGATTGTGAAACAAAGCCCTAAATAATTTAATTTGAGGCTTTATATAGTCCAATAAGTTGGCAAAATAATTGTATTTCAAGCGTACTGAATATTTTCTTCTATTGATGGTTTAAAGACTACTATTCAAACAGGTAAAATTCTTTCTTTTTCTTTTTTTTAATAGATAACAAACTAAAAGGAACAAAAAGTTAATTTTTAACAGCAGAGACAGTTTTCATACTGGCCTAGCTATTTTACCTGTGTTACTGGGACTACTTCGCTAGACGTTAGCAAACAGGAAGTTTTATTTCATATGACAAGTTGTACACCTTGCAGAAATTCTTGTAACATGCCCTCTGACCCCCAGGCCTATATGTCAGATTTGTGTATGGCGTATGAGGTCTTCCTAAATGAACTCCTCATACACATGCAGACAGTGTTTCACACAACATTCCCAGGGAGACAGTGAAGAACTGGCTTCAGGAGCAAAGCTGGCAGAAGAAGGCCTGTGCAATCAGCTCACTTACATGCCTGTTTTGACAGATCAGCCCTGGCATGAACACCGGCTTTCCTAGCTAAATTAGCTCTTAGCTGAATGTAGTGACAGCTAGAAAAGAAATATTGTAGGAGGTGAATGTACTGGCAAGGTACTGAGAAGCCTTCACCGCCCTTTGACCTCCAGCACCTTTGGAAAAGGTGACCTCCAAACTGGGGAGAAGGGGAAGGAAAAAGAAAAAGAAGCGATATTTGCTTTTCCTCGTAAGTAAAGTTAATGGAACACGGATGTGCCATATGCCCGTGCAAACAATAATATGGACTGAAAAAACAATGCTTAAATTTACCTGCTTCTTACTGGAAATGCTTTCTGTTTATTATAAAATATTTAATAATAGCATTTAATTTAATTGTAGCAATTAGAACCTTTTTTGGATTTGTCTTTGTCTTAGGAAAATAATTTAATTTCAATGAATATTTTGCTTGCAAACAGTAAATATTTGAACTTCATTTGACTCTATACCAGGAAGTTGTCAGTTTTTCTCTGTTCTACAGTTTTATTACAAAGAGGTCACATTAAAATCTGAAAACCAGAGTAACTAGGTGGACTCGAAATTTCCTTTGGACAGAATCTGAGTTCAGATGAGAAGCTTTCCTCCATCAGATACGTTAAAATTCTGGATTAGGTAATTAACAGATCTTTCGCAATGCCTTTTGACTCATATTTTTTCCATTTAATCACATTGAATTTGATCCTAAACCTACCAAGCCTATACTCATGCTTAAGCATGGGAAAGAAATGATTTTCAGCTTTGGCCCTGACTCAGCATTCCTTTGCTATTTTCCAAAATTTTTTGACTTTTAAAAAATAGAAATAGAATCGCATACTGTTCTGATAAGGTCTTATTGCCAAGAAACATTAAGGTGACAACTGCATCTCATTTCAGCTACTCCTCAAAACCCTCTGAGGAGTTCTTCAAATTTAGCACAGAGTGAACTACAGTAATAAATTCAAAGGGATTTTTTCTCAGGGCTAAAACACAGCACTGAGTTAATGTGGTTCAATGAGTTACTATTCCTTAACTGATCCATGTTATAAACAGTTAATGAAAGAAGTTTAAGTCAGTGTCTTTTTCCTCCTAATTACAACAGCTTGAAAGAGCATGCACAGATCTGTTACTGATGTCCAACTAGAATGTGGCAATGACTTTATTATGTTGTGGTAAACCATGAGTGTTGACTGAATTTAAATAAATGTTGGAGGCAGCACTATGGCAAAGTTGTGGATCCAAATCATCTCTATTAAGTCTAGGAAGCAAAAGGCCATATTAAAAATGTTCTTTAGTTCTTTAGAATGTATTTTGTGCTAGGAGAGATGTTTGGGTGAGCTGCTAAGGATATAGAAGCAGCACGTAGTTTCCTTTTCTCCAAGATGCTATTTCCCGGCTCAGAAGTTGAAGATGGGGAACAGATATGCAAACCTGTAGATGTGACAGTTACTTCCAGCACAAAATTCACCCATGATGGAAATAAGGCTGTTAATGTCAACTAAAAAAGATTCACTAGAGAATCTGACCCTTTGGGTGCTGTGCTGGGGTTTTTTAAAGTAATTGAACCCTAAATACTCCTGTTAGAATAAGGTATTCCTGTCAAGAATCTGAAAAGTGAAACTTCCAAAGTCACAGTATGATGAAATTTATCTCAGATATCTTAATTTTCTTCTCTTCATCAGTGCGTTTTGGTTTTTCCCACTGTTTACTCTCTTCTGCACACACATGTCCACCCAGACCACAGTGAAAATTGTAATCCTCTGAATCTAAAGCACAGGTGACTAACAGCTGTGCTCTGCACTCACACACAGAAAAGCAGCGTGTGAGACAAATCTTTGGATGCATTTCACATTTACATGCAGTGATTATGAAGTATGTATTTACTACTAGTGCTTAAAAATCTTACTGTCTGCCAACTTCTGTATATTGTGTCTTTTTCCACTGCTGTTTGTATCATAACTAATCCAAGCTGATATTACCATGTGAAGAATTTTTTGTTTATTTTTCTAAACAACAGCCTGTCCACATTTCCTATGGTGAGACAAATAGCCCAGTAGTCACCTATAAATCTGGGTGGCATTAGGAAGTGGGCGGTAAGCAGCACAGATGAGATGCAACTATATGAAACAGATTTGTTCTAACAAGCACCACGAAGTGTTTGTATTGTAGATGCAGTATCCAGTGACTATCTGCATAAATCTTCTATGGATAAACCTTCCTCTAGCCAGAAAAAAATCTTGACACTGCTAAAATCCTTCGGGTTTTCCCACAGGGACTTCTCCATCTCTGAACAGCTATTCCTGTTCTGCTCTCATCTCTGAGCTATAGCACACCACCTGGTCTTCACAACACTGCTGAAGGTACTTGGGCATTGTGTCAGTTGGTCTTTGCTACCACTGGACATCTGTGTCTGGCTCAGGCAAGAGTAAGGAATCACTGAGCTGGCTTTGTTTGCCCTTTGTATTTTGAATCTGAAGTCCATGTACCAAGCCATAAGAAAATTTTCTTGCTCATATATTCCTCTGAGGTGGTGGTTGCCTGTCAGACCTTCTACTTTATTGGTACTAAATTAGTCCTGCATTCCCTTTAGTTTACTGCTCAAACCTGGGCCTTGAAGGATCTGCAGGAATGAGTTAATGAATGGACACTGATAATTCAGAAGCAGAGGAACAAGTATGCTTTTTTGTCKTCTTATGAATATGCAAGGCTATAAGATTAAACATATTAAACTAAAGACCAAACACTACATAAAATCTTTGCAGATTGCCAACAATTTTCTTGGGATAAAAAACAAATTTTCTCACAAAATTGGGGATTGCTTCATGAAAACACCCTCTTCTCTACTCTCCGTCTACCCCTCCAATTTATACAATCAATGGGGAGTAGCTGGATAAAGTTAAGTGGCCCTCATTTTGGTATGACATTCCTTTTGTTTTCTGCTTTCAGGAATGAATTCAAGTATTTATATCTGTATCCCAACCGTAATTCCCTTTCTTGAGTGCAATATGTGGAGAGAAAAAAATTATTTACCACATCCCTTCCTCTCTCTATTTATTTCCTGGAACTCCTGATAGCAAATGTTTTTTACCTGAGGCTTAAAAAAACCAAAGCAAAGTGCAATGACAGATGCCTGTGTACAAGGCCCATACAGAAGATCTGAGAAACAAAAATCATGTGCAAAAGCAATATTTGCTCTGAACATGAAAAATCCATAGGCTGGGATTTGTTCTCCCTAAGTATTAGACAGTTTAACTAACAGTTGATTCATAGATATTTGCTTAATCTTTTCAAAGGCAATTTTCAAAAAAAGGTAGGAGCTACAGATAAAGTTTATGACTGTAGTGGAATAATTCTGTGTAAATATTAAGATTTTTAATTATACTGGCTGTTTTGGATTCACAGAGTATTTGTGAAGCAACCCCGATTTTGTGAGCATGTTTATCATTCAGACAGTGTGACAGTATTGCATGCAAACATTTAGAGCCTTGAGAGCCTCTGAGATTTGTCCAGTTCCAGATTTTGTTGGTCCTTATTCAAGTCTGAAACCAACGACTTATGTTGCACACACTGATTTTTCTTTCCTAGATGGATCCACAAATACAAGAGAGCTTGAAAAACGTGAACATAGCTCCAGTGTGAGTAGAAGAAATGCCAGAACTGGGGAAGGAGAATAAAGAAGCTCAGTCCTTTGGGTCATGTAATGGGTGTGTGGCCAAATGTCTGCTAATGTGATGAATGGACACCAATTTAGACCTAAAGAGAATGATATATGTGTCGAGTACCACAACTTCTCTCCTGTTCTTTATGTCTTTCATATGGGATCAAAAAACTAGAGAGAAGATGGAGTTTATCACTAGGAATATGTTGGATGCCAGCATCTGGTAAAGGATGGGGGAAATAGGTTAACACACCTTTAACCCCAGTGTTACTCACATCATTGCTTCTTATTCATGACGGCTAATGTTCTTCTGGGCATGCACATTCTGCATATGATAGTGTTATTTCTATGGTTACTTTTGAGATAAGCAGTAGCTTTTCTAGTTTGAGACATTCTATCTTTTCCATGGTACTTGTTAAAAATCAGAGCAGAAAAATACAGAGCTTAAATTACACCTGACCTCAATAAAATTTTGTTTGGTACAAAGATTGGCACACCCTACTGGTTAGTATTTAGTAAGACAGTAATAAAATTATCTCTTCTGTCTCTTTTAGTCCATGTGTATAACTGAAGCAAAATACTATTTAAAAATAACTAAGAATAGTATTGTGAGATAAAAGGACAATTCAGAGGGGCAAGAATGCTGACCAACAGGCTTGAAAAGTATTAAATGGTTCATATGCTGACTAATTAATTTCAAACAGCTCATTACTCAAAATAATGTTTCACAATCTAATAAATACTTAGAAGTAAAGGTCCTCTCTGCTATTAGTAGTTTTACGGCACAAACAGATGGTTTTGAAAGTTCCTGGCACTCTAGTTGTTATTTAATTTCTTCCCACTGGTAGTCTTGTCAGATTTCCAGACTATGCTAAAGTAACAGAAAGAAAGGCACAAAGGAAATAACCTTGCATTCAAGACCACTGGCCCATCTTATTCAGTATCATATTTCTAATAATGGTCTATGCCAGGTGTTCCAAAAGATGATAAAAAAAGTACCTCATATTTATGCCCACATTGCCAAAGCCATTTGGAAGCCTAAGTCACGTTGATACTAACCTTTGTGAATTTAAACTCTAAGGAATAAATTGCCTTGAGCATCTCAGTTGACTTGAGATAGCAACAGAATAAAATAGATGTTTATTCTTAACCTGTGGCAATGACTAGTTGGCTTATTCACTGGAGCAAGAGGGATAATACTTTTTCTGAGTTCATTTGTGAATTACCCGATCTACCATGTACAAGAAAGAATGATACCCTTTGCTCCTCTGTGCAAGAAAATATAAATAGGGATACTGGGATGCAGAAACCCACTGCCTAGTTGCTGTGCTTTGTGCAGATACTACCTTCTGTTAGGATTCTCAGGTGCCTAGTAACGTATGAAGTTATTGAAACCTTTCCTCTGACAAATTTGGTTGAAATTGGCCAATAACTTCAGAAATTACAAGAAGGGTGTATACTTTTTCATAATTCTCTCCCACATAGGTATTATGTACATGCCATCAAAACTTCAAGCCTTAGAAAACTGAAATGAAGATAGATACATTCAGTGTTTCAAACAGTGAGAGAGCATATTTCTGGTAGTGGATCATCACTTCATTCCTAGTTGATAATTTCTTAGGGTCCTTCAATACCTTCCATCTGATCCAAGAGAATCATGGCTCTGTAATGTGTTTTTTTGTTCTATCTTGTCTTTTGTTAACATAACAAACTCTGGCAATATTTCACAATTCTGAAAGTCAGAGTTCAAGCCTTGCCACTGATGGATGGGAATGCTTGACAATTTCTTAAAATTTGCAGTAAAAATCTTACATTACTGCTACCTAGGTTACAAAACTGAGCAGTCAAACTGTCTCAGCTCAGAAAGTCTCAAAGCACCAAATTTCTTTGCATCTTCTGTTTGTCACCTTTGTTCATATTCTTTATGATGCAGGATCAGCAGGTTTTGGGCTTTTTTTTTTCCTCTGGAATGCCTGTTTTTTTCAGTGCTGAAGACAATGCATGATGGAGAAAAATTAAGGATGAGTGAGCAAGTGTGGAATTTCCGGGTCTTACACCTTGACATTACAACACAGATTAATTTACTTCACAGGGTTGTTCTTCATTTTTCCTAACTTCTGTATAAAATGAAAGCATATAAAATAAAAAATAATAAAGACTAAACCCAGAGCCACTAACACTTTTAGCAGAGATATAGCTATTTCAGGGTATGGATAAGAATTTCTGAGGTACAGTTCAGTGAACAATATGATTCATATTAACAGATATGGATCTTTTGATATGGGCCAAATAACCTTCTGAATGACAGAAAAAGTCCTCTCCTCAGTTGCAATCAACCTAGCCTTTGTAATTAATTTGCTAAATCAAGACCCAAGGAAAACAAAAAAAACATGTTTTGTGTATAGGAGAATTCTTCTATCTACTTTTCATAAGTGCCATTTCAGAGATAGTCAGAGGAACCTAATCTAAGTATCTTTTGCTCCTGGAAGTAAAAGTCTCAGATTTGAACATGTCAGGCCAGATGTATTATAGTGTTGTTAAGTAAACAATAATATAGAAGACTACTTCCCAGTTGAATCTCAACGCCTACTACAAATGAGATGCTCCAATGAACAGAGTGTGATGACAGAAATTCTGAACAGCAGTCTTTCTATGAAATAGCAGCTACACTTCTGAGCTTGTTAAAAATAGAAGAAGGAAAAAAAAAGGAAAATTATACTAATGAAAATGTCAGACTGTATTGGATTTGTGTGGCAAGGTTTTGGTAGCAGGGGGCTACAGGGGTGGCTTCTGTGAGAAGCTGCTAGAAGCTTCCCCTATGTCTGACAGAGCCAATGCCAGCCGGCTCCAAGACAGACCCGCTGCTGGCCAAGGACGAGCCCATCAGCGATGGTGGTAGTGCCTCTGTGATAACATATTTAAGAAGGGGAAAGAACTGCTGTGCAACAGCAGCTGGGAGAGAGAGGGGTGAGAATATGTGAGAGAAACARCTCTGCAGACACCCAGGTCAGTGAAGAAGGAGGGGGAGGAGGTGCTCCAGGCGCTGGAGCAGAGATTCCCCTGTAGCCCGTAGTGAAGACCATGGTGAGGCAGGCTGTCCCCCTGCAGCCCATGGAGGACCCCACGCTGGAGCAGGTGGATGCCCGAAGGAGGCTGTGGCCCCGTGGAAAGCCCGTGCTGGAGCAGGCTCCTGGCAGGACCTGTGGACCCGTGGAGAGAGGAGCCCACGCTGGAGCAGGTTTACTGGCAGGACTTGTGACCCCGTGGGAGACCCACACTGGAGCAGTCTGTTCCTGAAGGACTGCACCCCGTGGAAGGGACCCACGCTGGAGCAGTTCGTGAACAACCATAGCCCATGAGAAGGACTCACGTTGGAGAAGTTCATGGAGGACTGCCTCCCATGGGAGGGACCCCACGCTGGAGCAGGGGAGGAGTGTGAGGAGTCCTCCCTGACAAGAGTGTGAGGAGGAATGAGCGGCAGAGACAATGTGTGATGAACTGACTGCAACCCCCATTCCCTGTCCCTCTGCGCCACTGGCAGGGAGGAGGTAGAGAAAATCAGGAATGAAGTTGAGCCTGGGAAGAAGGGAGGGGTGGGGGGAAGGTGTTTTAAGATTTGGTTTTATTTCTCATTACTCTACTCTGATCTGATTGGTAACAAATTAAATTAATTTCCCCAAGTCGAGTCTGTTTTGCCTGTGACAATAATTGCTGAGTGATCTCCCTGTCCTTATCTCAACCCACGAGCCTTTCATTATTATTTTCTCTCCCCTGTCCAGCTGAGGAGGGGGAGTGATAGAGCAACTTGGTGGGCACCTGGCATCCAGCCAGGGTCAACCCACCAGAGGGACTGTTGCTGAGAGATGTAGAAAAAGGAATAGACAAGGAAAATTAAAAGGAAGAAATTAATGAAATAGTTCTAGACCTTAAAAAAACTCTCCCAGATCTCCCTTGCTATTTTCTGAAGTGGAGCATGTTGGCCTTACAGCTGCTTTAGGTGCATGATCTGAGTGTAATGAATTTTCAGGGGTTTGCGCATCAGACATGTAAAATTCCCATGTAAAATCTTACTCCAAGAAGAGGACAAAGACTTGGACAAGATGGAGGAATGTTTTCATTAAGGATCTCATAAAGTTCCTTAGAAACGTGTCGAGGAAAGGGGCCAATATGTTAACAAAGTGAAAATAGAGTCAATAGAGCTACCTATGAGTCAACTGGCTTTCCTGTTCTTTCCTCTCTTCTGCTTTCTGGTGAAAACGCAATACTCCTTTATCTCATTCCTCCCTTCTATGTCATCTCCTTTCCGTGTGGACCTCCTCTATTGAGCTTTTTTGGCAAAAGAAAGTTTGCAAAAGAACCATGCAGTCCAGATGAGATACAGCAGCAGCCTTAGATTCAAGCCCTTGCTGGAAAGAAAGCTAATGGCATCCTGAGCTGCATTAGACAAAGTATTGCCAGCAGGTTGAGGGAGGTAATACTTCTTTGTTCAGCACTGGTGAGACCACACCTGGAGTACTGTGTCCAGTTCTGAGCAACTCAGTACAAGGGAGACATGGACATACTGGGGAGAGTCCAGTGAAAGGCCACTGAGATGATGAAGGGACTGGAACATCTTTCCTGTGAGGAAAGGCTGAGAGAGCTGGAACTATTCAGCCTGGAGAACAGAAGGCTCAGGGGGATCTTATCAATGTGTACAAATACCTGAAGAAAAAGTGCAAAGAATCATAGAATCATAGAATAGTTTGGGTTGGAAAGGACCTTTAAAGGTAGTCCAACCCCCTTGCCGTGGGCAGGGACATCTTCAACTAGATCAGGTTGCTCAGAACCCTGTCCAACCTGACCTTGAATGTTTCCAGGGATGGGGCATCTACCACTGCTCTGGGCAACCTGTGCCAGTGTTTCACCACCCTCAGCATAAAAAATTTCTTCCTTATAACTAGTCTAAATCTACCCTCTTTTAGTTTAAAGCCATTCCCCCTTGTCCTGTTGCAACAGGCCCTGCCAAAAAGTTTGTCCTCATCTTTCTCATAAGCCCCCTTTAAGTACTGAAAGGCTGCAATAAGGTCTCCCCAAAGCCTTCTCTTCTCCAGGCTGAATAACCCCAATTCTCTCAGCCTTTCTTCACAGGAGAAGTGTTCCATCCCCCTGATCATTTTCATGGCCCTCCTCTGGACCGACTCCAACAGGTCCATGTCTTTCTTATGCTGAGGGTTCCAGAGCTGGATGCAGTACTCCAGGTGGGGTCTCACCAGAGCAAAGTAGAGGGGCAGAATCACCTCCCTCGACCTGCTGGCCACGCTTCTTTTGATGCAGCCCAGGATACGGTTGGCCTTCTGGGCTGCGAGCGCACATTGCCGGCTCATGTCCAGCTTTTCATCCACCAGTACCCCCAAGTCCTTCTCGGCAGGGCTGCTCTCAATCCCTTCATCCCCCAGCCTGTATTGATGCCGGGGGTTGCCCCGACCCAGGTGCAGGACCTTCCACTTGCCCTTGTTGAACCTCATGAGGTTCACACAGGCCCACTTCTCAAGCTTGTCCAGGTCCCTCTGGATGGCATCCTGTCCCTCAGGGGTGTCAACCGCACCACTCAGCTTGGTGTCATCTGCAAACTTGCTGAGGGTGCACTTGATCCCACTGTCTATGTCATTGATGAAGATATTAAACAGTACTGGTCCCAGTACGGACCCCTGTGGGACACGCCTTGTAACTGATCTCCATCTGGACATTGAGCCATTGACCACTACCCTCTGGATGCAACCATCCAATCAATTCCTCACCCACTGGACAGCCCACCCATCAAATCCATACCTCTCCAGTTTAGAGAGAAGGATGTTGTGGGGGACCATGTCAAAGGCCTCACAGAGGTCCAGACAGATGACATCTGTAGCCCTTCCCATGTCCACTGATGTAGTCACTCCATCACAGAAGGCCACTAGGTTGGTCAGGCAGGACTTGGCCTTGGTGAAGCCATGCTGGCTGTCTCGAATCGCCTCCCTGTCCTCCATGTGCCTTAGCATAGCTTCCAGGAGGATCTGTTCCATGATCTTCCCAGGCACAGAGGTKAGACTGACTGGCCTGTAGTTCCCCGGGTCTTCCTTTTTCCCCTTTTTAAAAATGGGGGTTATGTTTCCCCTTTTCCAGTCAGTGGGAATTTCACCGCACTGCCACAACTTCTCAAATACGATGGATAGTGGCTTAGCAACTTCATCTGCCAGTTCCTTCAGGACCCGCGGATGGATCTCATTGGGTCCCATGGACTTGTGCACCTTCAGGTTCCTTAGATGGTCTCAAACCTGATCTTCTCCTACAGCGGGCGGCTCTTCATTCTCCCAGCCCCTGCCTTTGCCTTCTGCGGCTTGGGCGGTAATACCTGGCCCTTGAAAGAAGATGGAGCCAGGCTCTTTTCAGTGGTGCCCAGTGACAGCACAAGAGGCAATAGGCACAAATGGAAACACAGGATGTTCCCTCTGAACGTCAGGAAACACATTTTTCACTGTGAGGGTGACTGAACATTGGAACAGGTTGCCCAGAGATGTCATGGAATCTCCCTCTTTGGAGATACTCAAAAGCCATCTGGTCCTGGGCAACTTGCTGTAGGTGGCCCTGCTTGAGCAGGGACAAGTTGGACAAAATGACCTCCAGAGGTCCCTTCCAACCTCAACCATTCTGTGATTCTGTGAAGCTGTCAAAAACTATGTATCAAATTTCTCAAAACATTTTTTGCTCTCAAAACTTGTTTTTAGGGAGAAACCATTGCCCTTTTTTCTGGGCTTTCTTATTCACTTCTTTCTACTATCCTCAGCTAAAACCTCAAAAACTTTCTGATTGTCAAATTAAAGCTTAAATTTTAAGGAAGTTTTATGGAACTGTGCAAATAGTGCAGCCACCAAAAACCAAATATTACTTATTCTTGACAGTATGTTAYATCATGAGAGAAGAGCTTTATACTACTAGCAAAAATCTAAGGATCATATTAGTGTGGAAGCCTAGGAAGTGCTGTTTGCAGGTATAGCTGCTTCAACTGGATTTGTACACAACATGGACAAAGGCTCTAAATCAAACCCATGAGCTGATTGCAGATTACCATTGTACTGCAGATTGCTGCTGCTTTGCCTTCTTGCATGTTCTTCTGAGAGATAATAATAACCCTAAGGCATTTTTATTAGAAAGACTCAGACCCATTTTGCCAGTTTTTTAAGTCTAGCCTCACTGTCCCTATATACAAAACATTAACTTGTTATAAATTGCAAGTCCAGTTCCTGTCACTCGTATAATGAGAAAATATCCTACATTTATCTTTGATTAAATATATGCAACTCCTCAGTTCTGGTGTTTTTCACAACACCATAGGGATTTTATTTATTATGGTCAGCTGTCACACACATACCTTCATGCTGATTTTGGATGCTGGCAACTGAGGATGTTATATAATATATGCTACCACATCCTGTGGATTATCAGTCCACATGAAAGTTAGCTTCCAGGAAGCAAAAAAAGTCTTGTGGTAAATGTTATTTGAGCAGCACTAAAATAAGGAAATATAAGTGAAAGAGATATTTTAAATAGTAATACTTCCTTCAACAATTCTAGAAAGACCAGCAGAGGAGGGCAAACTGATTTTATATGATATCTGGTATGCAGAGAGGCTCTTACTATCAGGTATAGGAAGACTGTGTGTGAAACCAAGGGGCTCCACAAAAGTGTAGGACATACCTGGTGGAGACCCAGTTACGTAATCCAGACTCCACATGAGCTGCCAAAAGCCTGATTTCAGGAAATAACATTACTAAAAATAGGTTTTCTTGCTGTACCGTTCTCTCAAGGAAAATTACAAGAGACACTGGATTTCCTTGTCATTTACATCTCTTCATTGAATTCTTTCAGCCCTGGTAACACATCTGCCTTTGTGCGTTTTTCTCATATTTTTCTCGTTTCACTATTTTTATTTTTGCTGTTTCTTTTTGCTGTCTTTTTCATAATTGGTGGGTTTAGGTGTGGGGGTTTGGGCTGTTAATCACTTGGGGGTTTGTTTTGGTTTGGTTTTTATTTGTCTTTTTTCCCTTGTCCTTTCTATCCTGCCTGTCTCATCTTTTCTTCCTCATTATCATCATTCCTTCAAAAAATTAGTATTGGGCTCAGCTTCATGGTTATGAGTAGCATTTACAGAAAGAAACTGAGTAGTTAGGATTCTTCTTCCATCCTTTGCATATACATACTGCCTAGAGACCTAGATAATTAGAAGATAGATAAATATTTTCAATATAATTAGTGATAATTAGGGTATGCCCATTAGAATCAGGTAGGAGGAGACAGAGAATGCCTCTAACAGATTTTCCTACCTGGCTAGATTTTTCTGGTTTCAGCTGTCTATTTTCCAATAGAGGAATACGGAATATTTCTATTATTGTTGTTACTCCAGCTGGACAGTTTTTTCGTAGTCTCTAAATGCTATTTACTTTTGTATTGAGAATTCCACAGGTCTCTCCAAAAGTTTAGTCTATGAGCAGTTTTCCCTATTGAAGTTATAATAAATTTCTAGGCCAGTCACTATCTTGTCAGTCAGAAGCAGCATAGCTTTCAATGATTCACAAGGAGTAGTTAGTTTCATGAAAAGTACTGTCAGAAAATACTTACCATTTGTAAAATGGCTATAACTTTGAAACAGAAAGCTTACATCAAACTCAACGATTAATTGTCAGGTCAGTAAATAAATTAATTAATTAATTAATCCAGCAAGCACCTAGCTACAATTCAACCAAATATAAACTACTCATAATCCTTCCACACACAAGTATGTATAACGGCTAATGGCAGTGCAGTCAGTAGGACTTGTTTCAATTAGATCAGAACAATTGATATAATTTTTAGGCAACAGATACAGTCATTTACTGCAGTTCCAATTTCCTTTGATTACAAAAGGATATAAGACAGGGCTGACCACTGTCTACAATACTAAAAGTATTTGTTGGTAAAACAGGATTCATACCTCCTACTTAGAGAAATGCAAATGCCTGTTTTCCCTGAAGAGAAAACAGCATACATTTTAGCTTCCTTTGGCTGTATTTTCATGACTATTTCTTACCAAATTCTTCCTCTTTTAATTTGAACATTCGTTGATAAATAGAACAACTGGTCAGAAATAAAAAAACTAATTGGAACTAGTATGGAAAAAATAACTTTARGCTGGTAATATAGGAGAAAAGTCTTGATTTTCTTTGCTGTCTGGAAAGATCCTTTTTGCAAAGCTGGAATTTAAGAGCTTAGACCAAACACCTTAAACACCCAGAACGGGGTCAACATAAATAGAAGGAATGATGAAAAATATTTTACTTAGCAGCATAACATGTTTATTTCAGAAAAATATATGCCAAAATCCTACATCACTTAAAGGATGTTGCATTTATATCCTCATATGTATAGGATGAGGACATAGATGGTGTAAACTGGATTAGCTCCCTGAATTCCAGGACTGTTAAGTCAAATAGTCTTCCTTGTGAATTATTTCTTCATTTCCGTCCTGACGGACTAAGGTACATTTAGTTGACAATCAGAAGAGAGATGCTGGAAATAAAGTCTAACATTCCTTTCAAAGCATCTCGTCCTTAGAAGAAGAAAATTGCTTGTTTTCTTATTAAGGATTAGTTCTGATTTGCAGCAAGGTGTTTTGCTGTGTGTTCCTGGCATATCTGAAGTCTCCACAGTACTGAAAGTCAAAGTAATTCACTGTAAGCTTTTGCTAAGATTTATATAATGCTAAGAAGAATATTGAAAATTGGAGTGGGTCATTACCACTATAGTGAACCCAGTTGTATATATTGACTTCTCAAGGACAAGTACAATATATTTTGGTTTGGTGGATTTACAATGGTAAAAGACTATTTGCCACTCTTTATCATGCACCATTTAAAAGTGAGAATCCAAGACAAAGAAAAACTTATGCATTTTTCATAGTCAAAATACTAGCTTTGAGTGGAGAAAGTGATTGCTGAAGAATAAGGTGATATGCTGAATGATGTATGAGTGTCTTAAACAACAAAAGATTCCTTAACAGGTTTGCCAGGCTTTGAATGAAGACTTGTGTTTTGCAAGTGGAGCAGGAGTATGTAATATATTTTTTTAGCTTTCCTTTTTTTCTCCTTTGTGCAGGCATTTAGAGGTGATGAAAGAAAGAAACATGATATCACTGGCTTGAGTAAGCCATTGTGTGGGTAGTTAAGAAAAGTTTTTCATTTCATTTCTGTAGAACTTTTTTCTCTTCTCTATCAAACTCAGGCATTTAGTTTTTCTATGTTCAAAGTGGGCAGCTTCAAAATACTCAGTGTATTGTTATTTCTTTTGCAGAGTATTGTAATAATATGGATCAAAAAGATTAAACTGATATCAGGTAAAACATGGGAGAAAACTAAAACCTTCTAGCAAAAATGTCCCATGCATATACATGTGAGGAAAGAGCCCACAGAAATGACTGAGAAAGGGGATAACAGAGTACAAGAAAAGCAGACATTAGGTCGAGGGTAAGATCAAAACTATTCATATCAGAGCATGTTAGGCCAACTTTAAGTGATTCTGAAAATCCCACCACTGACTATTTTTTTTTTTTTTTCCCCCTGGAATCTAGAGAGACTCAATCCACCAAGCAGATTTTTAACCACCAAAGTGACTAATTGACCATTTGACTGAGGTCCAGATATAAGCTGGAGCATCTCTGTTACCTATGGGTGGCTGTCTTTCAAGAAYTGTAGGCTGAATTTACTTCTGTGCTGCCAGCCTCAGGAGAAATGCCCAGGGCTACCTGGTGCATCAGACAGATGCAGGGCATAAAGTATCCTTCCAGGCCAGCTCAGAAGTGCGCCTCCTGAGCGGTGCATCAGGGACTGTACTGCTATTTCTGCCTCGTGGCTCCAGACTTGTCAAGGCGTCAGTGACACCAGTGAAAATGAAAACATGTTTTCTGATGCTACAAAGACCAAAGCAAAACAGCCAGAAAATTGAAGTTTCTCAAAGCATGAGGAGAAATGGAAAAATTCGCAGCTTTTAGATACTGGGCTTTTGTGATACAAGCCCATTCTGCTCTAACTGGTGTGTTTATACACATGCCAGTCTTGAACTAAATTATACCCAACATTATATTTTGGTGCTTGGTTATTTTCCAAGCATTTATTTTGCACTCATTTTAGTATTAGGGTCCAACTGAGACTTAGACTGAAGCCCAGTGTTTTGCTAGTCTTACTTTCACTGAAATTTAGGATGTGTCATAAAGGCAATCTATCAGGAAGGAACACAAGAGAAAGATTGTGACCACATTTATGATTCTCCTTGTCACATAGTCATAGTATTTTTACAGACAGTTTACTCCCAGATGTTACCAATGCCACAGGCAGGTAGATTGTTTTTTAATATTACCTTTCCCAAATGTGAGTCCCAGTATTGGAAAGGAGTACTGAGATTAGCCAGCAGCACCCTTTTAACAAAGTAGAACTGCCATTAGGCAGTAGGTGTACGTCCAGCTCAGCAGCACTTTGACTCATGGTTCCCTCAAGCCTTCCAGCCAATTAAGGAAGATGTAAAAGGCTAATCAACTCTAATTTGTGATCTTGTTTAATGTCAGGAAAAAAATTTATTTCCCTTTTTTTTTTCTTCTTCAACAGCAGAATATGGGCTTTCCAGAAGAATAAAAGACATGACTTGCTAACATACTGGCCCTGTATGACATTTCCAAGAAAACATAGTCTGCGGGTTGAGCTAGAATGATCCTGGCAGCTAGTGCATACAATTCAGCAGCAGTCACCATCCAAGAGTAGGCAGGGCTGCTGTGTCCTGCGGTCTTGCAGTTGGCATGCTGCCACACTCACTCTTACTCCTTTCCAAAGAGATAAAAGCATACRCTAATGCTTCTGCCATCCTCTCTATCTATATCCAACACCCCCCACACATACTTTTCTTATCATTTAGTTATATAGACATGCTGGTATTTTATATACACATACACACACATACCATTTTATGGAGGCATTCATTAGCCTGTAATTGAAAGCCATCTAAAAACAGCCAACAGACCCTATTTTGAACCTCCATTTCAGCTATGGCATAACCAAACTGCACGTTTTACTAATCTGTGCTATTTTACACCTTCCAAGCAGGTTTGGCAACGCCTTTTGAATGCTTTTCTGAACATTGTTTCCTCTCTTGTAACCTTCACCTGTAGCCATTCCTTAGGTTTAGGATCAGGCTACTGGGTACCTCCCTGTTTTTTGACAAGCTGCAGTAATAGCAAAAAATTTCCAGCCTCTGACTTCAAAATGAAATGTCTGTCCACAAGTTGCTGGTAGGGAGAGCTGGTGACAGAAAACCCCAGGGTATGAGTGAAAGCAGCCTTGTATTGTGACAACTGCAGATTCCAGCCTATCAATTACATTGACCTTAACATCAAAGCACCTTCAGGTAAGAGAGGTAGGTAACAGCAGCAATACTGTAATCTTACCCCACTTGATGTTGCTATAAGAGTTTATAAAAATGATCAATTTAAAAAAAAAAAAGAAAGATACATTCATTTCTTCATCCATTCAAAGTAGTTTTGCTTTCTTCCTTCCCCTTGCCCTCCCCCCCACCACCACCAATTTCCCATGAAGACAGCAGGTACATGGCACCCTTTCTTAACAACAGGACATTTTGATCAGTTGTTTGGAGCCTTTGCACTAGATATAAATACCAGCCTTGGGAGAGGAGAACACTTCTTGAAGGGTGCTATGTGCTTTAGCTGCACCCACTGAAATTGGTGGGAGGCTTCAGCTACCTGCACTGGCTGCTTACCACAGGGCTTGAATGCTGTAAATCTTTGTGGTAGGAGACTGACTTAGGAGAGGCACAGATTACAAACAATTTATTAGAACACTTTTTTAATAATTAAGCTTTTATTATTAACAGCAGATAAGTATTGACATGGTTCATTCAATTATTTCCTCACACAAACTCGTAGGTATGCAGGTGCAGTAACAGCTGGAAGGCAAAACTCAGCTCTTTACCGAGAAGGAGAGGGTCATACTGACTTGCCAATGACTCCTTGGTAGGTGGTGATAAAGTCCGTCAAAGGTTCTTTGTTTCAGATGTATATATAATCCTGTAGGATTGGATGTGGCCTAAGTTATATAACCTGTTGTTGGTGTTACTGTGTGCTGGTGGGCTTGGACAGACACTTAGTGTCCTGAGTTTAACAGTTCTTGCAGATTCAGCAGAGCCACTAGGCTCCAGAGCTTATCAGTTCTGGTGAGACATTCAAGCAGTACCTCTCAGCAAATACTTTTGCTCTCTTTGGCCTGCTATTTTCTGATAAGTACTTCTCCATCCACACCCATAGGTACATGTGGGGCCCGTTCACAACAGCTCACACAGAACGGGCCTTTGTGGCATGTCTAAATCAACATACACTTTTGAGAACACACTGTGCAATACTCCCACTTAGTGTACATTATTCAAAAGCTTTCACAGGTTTTCCAAAGCTTCCTAGCATATTCACCTTCAGACACTTAAAAACCCTAAAAACCAAGGATAACCACCAATAAGAAGCAAGACCTGCAACATTAGGTCGCATCTATTTCCTCCTCAACAGTCCTTTTCAGTGCTCAGTGCTCTATATAATAACGTCCACATGTTATTCTGGACAAAGTTTTAATAATAACAATGAATCCCAAGTATTTCGTTGAGTTGCTCAGAAGCAATGCTATCATTTACGTATCTAATCTTGTCGCACTTAATCTTATTATTAACAAAGACTAGATACTTTCATGTATCTTCTTTACTAACTATATGCAAGGTGTTGGCAACACATTTCATATCAGAAAATAATTGCACTGTGATAGAAGTTCTGAGACTTGCACTGAAGGTCTCTATATTGGTCACTTTATGTCCTGCTGAAGGTGGAGATTGTAGTTTTGAAAAGATGATGACGACTTCCACATTCTGCAAGTCTACTTGTAGGGATTGTGTGTGATGCAGTTTACTTCTTGACACTAGCTTCTTCATTCTCTGTTCAGTATTCGCACATTGTGCTGTACTTCTTCACAAAAACTGTCAAACAGCACAGCTGGAGCTAATAAACTGAGGAAGGATGCCCATTACCAGTTACAGACATCGCTGTTGTTTGATGCTTTCAGTATTTCATTATCTCTGCATCAGCACTGGTAGTCCTGCAACTGAAAAGCCATCAGAATAACACAGCTTGAAATGATAAATGAAAGTAACAGAACAACTGCAGCACAGAGCGTGCAATTCTGTGGGCTTTTCTACGTGAACAGAGATTTGTATCTGTGCTGTGGCAGTCTTATGCTACGACACAAAAGGTTTACCCAGATGTGTTTGTTGGCTTAAAGCTGTTGGACTCATTTCACATAGTCAATTTTCTGTAAGTGCTGGGAAACCTAAGAAATTACATTTGATTGTTCTTCCTCAGAAATAGATTTTAGAAAGATACAAGATTTCATTTTTTCCTTTTCATTAAGGAAAGAGAGGAAAATACAACAAGGTCCAGGAAAATTCCATATCAGCCACAAATAATCTTACTACAAGATGATTGTTGCTTAATTGGAACTAGTCAAATCAATTAGTACATTCATTCCTGAACTGAGGTTAGGTATGTGACTCCGGAAGGTACCAAATTCTCAATGAAGAGTTAACATAATAGATCAGAATTCTCTGACCCAGTTTAACAATTAGCTGGAGGTGACTGATGTGAAATTTAAATGTACACTCCAGAACAGGAAGTTCTTTCGTCCTTTTCACAGAATTTCACAGAAATTCTTTCATCCTTAATAAACATGGCTAAATTCAAAACTCGAATGTATATTTCATTTTATTGTTGTAAATGTTACCTGCTTAGTGCCAACAGCATATTTCCAGCAACTAAATGTGTATTACTCTCACCATTTGTCAGATCTGCAATGTATTCATATAGCTGCTGTATATAATTAAACATGTAAAGCAGAAAACTGAAATTGATAATTAGCCCTCAAAATTTTGAAGTAGTGTCTAGGAATTAAGCCGCACAGTTCCCATTATAGTCCAGAGAAATCACACAGCTAGAATTCTTTCACTGCTTAGGAGATCAGGAGCCAGCTTCTAAAGTATTCTTATTCATGGGAGAGTAATTTGCACTTTCTGATTACGTATGGATCAATGTCTTTTCATTATGTATTTTTGTGTTTCAATTTGTATGTTTTTCCAAGAAATTAAAAGTTATTTATTGTGATTTCAGGTGTTCAGCCTTGAAGAGATGATTCATCACAGCTCTTTACTGATAAACAGCAAAAAAACTCAAAATTCACTTTAAAATAAATGCAAAGTGAAAAACAAGCAAACAGACAAAAACCCCAAACCAAAGATCCCATGGTTCTGATTTAAAAAATAATTACCCTTTTATTAGTATAGGAAAACATTCTCTTTTGGGGTATTTTGTTAATGTGTATGCTATCAAGTGCAGCTAATAAGATGGTTTTCTAGTTTTAGACTTTTGTTAACACAAAGAGTAGGGAATTTCAGGAATTCTTAGAGCTTCGTGAAGACTCAGATTGCTTTGATATTTGTTGAGCAGTCTCATACATTTCCACTGCAGAGAATGTAATTATAATTTAAGCGGGGGGGGGGGGGGAAGAACACTTTTTATTCTCACAATTTTGCATTTGGGCACATGCAGTATGTATTCAGGACCTAGCTAAAAATTGAATCCTATCAGTGTTTTCTAGTTTTSTTTCCCTAACAGGTCTTGCCGATATGTATATAAATGTATATAATATACATGGCATATGATAACTCAGGAAGTATGCATAAGCCTAAGTGTACAGACCTGGTTATGTTTGTACCTGAATTTAGCTTTTTTTTTTTTTTCAATAGAGGAAAAGGAGACTCAGTAGTTAGATATTAACTAGTTTGATACTGAAATACTGTTCAGAAACTTTAAGAACACTTGGGATGAATGCAAGTTAAAATCAACCCTTGCCTTCCTGGTCAAATATGTGGGAACAAATTAGTTATAGAGTTCCATACACTTTTATTCATATTTTATTTGTCTGCTCAGATATTAAGCATATATTTGAAAATCTTAGTTTTCAGTAAAGGTTCTATCAACATTTCAGTGTTAAGTCGGGTGTTTTTTTAAGGGGGAAAAAAAAAGAAACAAAGAAAGAAAAAGCAGCAGATTTTTTTAGCCCATAGTCAGAGTTCCAGAAACAGAAGAAAATTATGCCCTTACTCACACTTCCTTACCATTGACAAATAACTTGTTTTTGAACACATCCTTTTATACTACATAGACCTCAGGTTTCCCTACTCGGAAAGTCAATGAACTGACTTGTGTGAGACTGACTGCAAGCTGCACACAGATACCTTTTTTTTTTTGCTTTCGCAAAGTTAATTTGAGGTAATTGTTTTTCTTGTACCTGAACTGATTGCTGAAATACATTTTCTCTCCCTACTCCACTCCCAGTCACTTTTTTTGTTAATCCCCTGCAGGTATTTAGAATTAGCTTTCATGTTGTGCCTTAGTCCTACTTTCCCCAGGCTTTGCAAATTCTCTTTTCTTAATAAACTTTCTTTATCATTTTTGTTATCCTCTTCTTTGGATTCTTTCCAATTCAGCAAAATCTTTTTTGTATTATGGAGCCCAAAACAGTGTAAAGCACTCAAATACGGTCTCACCAATTCTGCACTGAGATAAAAAATTAATTACCTGCCCCCCTTCTCCTGACCTAGTTCTTCTCATTATACTGTACCTGCTCAATATGTTATTTGGTGTTTTGCAGCATACCACTCTGTATTCTTCTGCAGAGTTTATGGTTTGCTCTGAGCCTGGTCTTTTCCCGTAGCCATGGAAATTTCCAAATTAGTCTTTCTCCATGTTACACATTACGGTCTTTCACACTTCACTTTTAACGTGACCACAGGTCAATTTTGTTGTATTTAGACCCTGATCATAGAAGGGTGCATTGCGGTCTTCCCTATAGTCTAAGCTTAGAATAGACAGAAAAATGATCGTGTAGTTGGATGCAGCAAATTCTTCCGATTCTATAGTTATTCTGAAAATGCAGATATCTCTTTTCTGTTGGAGCACACTACTAGGGCTATTCTGGAGAAGAATGACCTGTGCTTTCCTAAGAAGTGGGGCTGTAACTTAATTTTTTTATTTCAATGTCTATACTGGGCTATGCTCTCCTCCTAAGCCTTATACATCACACCAACAGATCAAGCCTTGTTTTCCTGAGTTCTGGTAGTTATTCTTACTTTTTCACCTACTTTTTTATTTTATTTTATCTTTATAGAAAGAAGATGATTTGTTACAGAAATTCCCTTTAATCACATGGATCATGTCACCTTGGTCATGAAAGCTGAAAGAATGGCACTGTACTAAGGGAACATAAGTATTCTCCTTTCTTCCTTTACCAGTTAGTCAGACATAACTTAAGCAGCAGTGTAAATGTTTTCTATTCTCATGCTGTTACTCATGCAGCCTCCAGGACCTTAACCAACATACAAAGACTTTATCACAGCATTGTGCAGCAGGTGAAGCCCTATGTTTGCACACTTAAAGGAAAAATCAAATGTTTTAATAACAATTATGAACTTGACCTAATGATTTGACTCATTTATAGAGTCAGGTACGAGGAAACATGATTAAAATATTCTTACATAGAACTGTCCATCACTCTTTTACTATCTCTAGTTAACCTATTCGCATGTGTTAGCAGTATAAAAGTGTCTAAATAGGTAGACAGATTTACTTTGGGATAGGAAAATAAAACCAAAGGGTGTCACACTCATAGCACAGAACTTGTGGCTTAAAAAGCAGTTTATTGTACAACTTCATAGTGATTCCTATGCAAACTGCAAAGTATGCCTGATGAATAGCATTGTACCAGAAATGATGGGATCCTCAACCTGTAAAAGGTGCATAGCCACATCATTCCATAAGACATGACAAATTTCCAATGACGAGCACTGCAGACAGGTACTTACTAACCCAGGAGTCATCAGAGCCTATAAATTTTATTATTAGTTCAGTTTTATATGGATGCTGTTGCTCTTGACCTTTGAGTCATATCTCAAGTAACACAGGCCTCTAAAAGTTTGGGTGAGCAGCCTCAGCTCTAAGTTATCTAGGCTTTCTTGCTCTTTAGTCAACAGAAAGAGAGAAGCATCTCCGAAGGGGCAACTTTTTTCATAGACCCTTACAGTATTGTTGATGAATTATTTCTGAGAAGCAACTCTTTCTCTGATGATTCAAGAGGAAGCCTAGATAGACTAATTTGAATTAGATTCCTAACTTTTAGAAAGTGAAAGGGGATGTGCGATAAGTGACACTGAAAGTCACTCCAGGGAGCAGTGTGAACTGTTGGTGTGACACTGGCATTTTGCTAGCTGACAAAAGACCGCTAAAGCCATGCAAACAATTGTATGAATTGGCCTCATTTGGGTATTGGTTGAGCTCCGTTAACAATGTGACTGCTACCAATTATGGAAATGAATCGGAGTAGTTGATGACCCTGGCAGAACTGCTGATGACCTGTGCTGAGTACTGATTAGTCAGCAGACAGACACCAACATGCAAGCTCGTGGCTGAAGATCAGTTCATCATGCTAATGTCAGCCTTTCTGGCCACAGCTAATAAGTGTGTCACTGATGAAGCTAGAGACATTGAAACTCACATGCATYAGTCTTCTGATCAGTGGAATGCTCTTATTCACATCAGTTTTCTTCTTATGTGGTACTGTTACTTTGAAAGCTTAGCACTAGTGGACAGTGATATTACTTCTTGCCTATAATGAAGCACTAAGTTGGGATGATGTTTCTATGAGTGCATCCTCAATAGAGAATGGAATATTTGCACAGATTTAGCCTGGTAGCTGATGGTCCTTGACTGCTTTAATTTCAAACACATTACTTTCCGTTGAAATGCCACACCTGTTTATTTATTTATTACTTTGGACCACTAGAAGTAGATGCACAAATTCTTGGAACAGATTCCTGAAGCAATTTATTTCTTTACGGATGAAAAATTCTGTCCCTTTTTGTTAGGAGGTGAGTATACGTAGAAGAATATAGACATATCTGAAAGCAATGGAAATAATGAAGCTAAGAACACACACTATTTTTTGACGTTGTTGATGGCCTTGTGATACTGTTACTACTGTTTTAGGTTTTTAGCTCATCTCTGATAAAGTTCTCTTATAAGGATACCTGCAGGATAACAAGTATAACCTGTTCTTCATAAGACATGTGGTAAAATGATGAATGAAAGGGTACATACAAACATAAGGTCAACCTCTTGAATTCTCCTATTCAGAAAAATAAACTGGAATAGGAAAGAGTTTAGCATTCAACTCCTATAATCCCAAAGCTTTTGTAACTGAAAAAGAGGCATAGAGCCCAAATCTCCAAAAATTATTCAGAATTTGGCAATCACAGAAGAAGTTAAAATGCCTCCCAGCTTCCAGTTTGGGAGTATCTTTCTGACTATAGAGATTATAGAAACAAGAAGTTAAATATGTAGGAATAATAATATACATCTGTAAATGTATATGTGAAATAAAGTTTATGAGCCAGAATCATTACTAATTGCTGTTTAGTCTTTTCACTGTGAGAAGTTATACCGATAGCAGTAAGTTTTTCAGACTCTTTGAGGAATTTCCAGTACCCCCACTTTAATCTTTCAAGTAGTCTCAGGAGGAAGGTATTTAGCCCAATCTCTCTTAGACTATAAAGGATCACAGAATCATGAAATCTAAAATTGTGAAAGATATACTGTGTCATTAGTCCAACTCTCTGCCAGCACAGAATACATCTCCATATTACATTTATGATCTTTTCTCCACACCTGGCTTTAGTTTGACAAACTTATCTGAGGAAATTATTTTATTATTTTATTGATTTGATCAGTAATTTTCAATAAGCCTTCTCCTTTTTATATGACACTACTTGGCATTGCTCCCTCAAATATTCATAGACCTGTCATTATAACCCTTTCTAACTTTTATTTGGCCAAGATGATGTATATTTAACTCTTTTTTTTTCAGAACTCAGTACTTGAAGATCTCCAATCAATGACCATATTGTAAATCTCTCCTTCCTTTTGGTCAGACAAGAAATTTAGTCAGAAACTACCTGGAGTGAAAACGTTGTTTCACACCTTTCCCTGCTCAAATCTGGTATAACAGACAGCAGAATCTGTTTCCTACAGTGTGACAGAAACAAATAAAAAATGTTCTGTATGTCATCTGGATAATGATATTCAAAGTTATGTTCCTCAAAAGGAAAGATACTCCACCTTATGTAATTTACTCAGCTCTATTTTTGTTATCTTCTTCTGGTGTGTTCATGAAGACGTTAAATGAGATTTGAACAGCATTGGGGTTTGCAGATCATTAGTAACACTGCTGTCCAAAGTAAAAAATCTAATCAGAAATCAATCCTAACCAAAGATAATGCCATTAATTATTATTCTTAATTTTTTTTTATTTCAAGCTCCCATTCTACTCACTGTTATACATACCACATTCCTTGTGATTTCTTGAAAAATATTTCAAATTCACGCTTGATTTAATAGGTTAGAACTTTACTGAAGTCAGAGGAATTAAGCAATGCCTATTATGTCCACTGCATTAACCCTACCTTCTGTAGCAAATTTTTGAATTTTCTCTGATAGCAGGTTAATTTAATATGATTTCTTGCTTATGAACTTTTGCTGCCTGCAATTTTCCTCAAGGTGCTAAAGGATTTATTGAAGTATTTCTCTGATCTCATACCTAGTACTTACTTAAGAGACTTGTAAAAACTAATTCTATAAATGACCCAATCTACTCCCTGAATTCTCAAAGATGACATTTAATAGTTCTGATTCTGATGCTATCTTAGTAAGTCTATTTATACAATTTGGCCATGTTAATTGCTTCATGTATATAACATTTAAAAGATACATTCTTTGCCATGATTGCATGTTTTACAAATTTTTCTGTATGCTCTGGATTTACTATCAACCACTAATAGTTTTACCTTCCTTCTCAGAAAAAATGACATATGAAATACATTTAAAAAACAAAGTGTCATACTCAAAACTCCTGCTAGCAACAGTCCATCTGCCTGAAGCACGATTATAGACTATGGAACAGATAGTGTAGAAGACCAGTGTCAGAGACTATACATTAAAGTTCAATTTACTGGAAACTAAACAAGGAGAGAGAAAAAAAATCAATGTTTAATATTTAGACACTAAGAAAATTCCACTCGTGTTCTGAGACCCAGCCAAAGGGAATCACTAGGTATGTTGATCATTCTCTGCTTCCCCCCCAGGTTTTACAGGCAATAGGGTTTTATAAACAATTTTATTCAATAACTATATACAGGAAAAAAGTATATAGAAATAAAACAAAAGCAATGTAATACGGATTCAATTTTAACTTAAGTTATAATGTAGTTAATATCTGAGGTAACATAATAAAGCAAGAATGTTTTAGAGATGGTAACTTAAGTTCAATTATAGCTTTCAAACTTGTTTTATTTTCTTCCTTTCTGTGTGTCAATTTGATCATACAAGAAAAAAATTTGATCACAGCTGTAAACACACAAATATCAAAGTTAGATTCTACTACTTCAGAACAATGTAATAAAATGTTGTGGAAAATGTAATAAAATGTTGTGGAATTAAGATGGTCATAAGTAGCAGTAAAAGATATTGATACAAGGCTTTACAATTCAAAATGTCTATCAGGGCACTATACGGCTCTTCTCAGTATGGTATTTGAACACCTCAGACATCTGGTGCTTTTTCAGCTCCTATGAAAGATTCCTAAAGAAACCCTCAAGGGAGAGAATGCCTACAGTATGAAAATGCTTTGTAGACTCAGGTTCCTGGCCCCTGCCTGTCAGCATCATTAATAGCACCAATTTTCAGCTGAATTGAGAAATGCAAAATGCAATTAATCCTTTCCTTCACATTAAATGAATAGTTTATACATGCACAAATTTCCTTTAAACTTTCAAGCCAGTGATGATGAGCAAATACCATTTTATCTTTAGGATTTGACTTATAGCCAAAAATGTAAAGGAGTTCAAAATCAAACAGAATCAAAATCCTTCATTTCATCCATGTCACCCTGTAGTATTCCCCCAGTCAGTATTTCAAATGTGAGCCATATCCAGTTTGAAGAGCCATATTGTGTTAAGTTACTGTATGTAACACAGTATGAACAGTGTAATAGGCATGAAACATCAAGGAAATAGTATATCTGCTGAAAGTTGATGCAATTTTCATTTGATGATAAGAAGTGCAATGAATTTTAACCTGTTACTACGAGGCTTATTGATATTTTCAGGTTATTAATGCTCTGAAAAATGAATTACATTGTTATGTGCATTTGAGTACAATTATAATGCGCTTCAGCTCCAGTGGGAATGATGAAACTTCCTAAAAATAATCATGTAATTTCCTTCTCTTCCTGCACCGTCCCTTCCCTGTCAGTGTGCCATTATGTTACAAGAACTTCAGGTACTTGAGCTCAATATAAGCAGAAAAAAATTAATGAAACTTTACCACAGTGTGGGATTTGAACCTATTTATTATGGGTCCACTGAATTATTAAGCAACTCATTTATCTGGTATCTGGGAAAGAACCTTTTGATTAAAAACTCTATTGAAAGGTGTTTTTAGTAAACTTTAAGTCATGAAAACTTACTGAGTTAAGTACATTGGTGATTTACAATTATAAATCTGTTTTATGTTTGTATATATCTGTTATGTCTAAATCATCAAAGCAAATAATTTAGATATATTTATACCTATTATGTGGATATGAGCGTATGTAGCACACGAATGTATAGGTTTGTGTGTGTTTTTATAGGCACATATAATACACACACGCACACATATATATGCAGAAAAGAGAGGGAGAAAGATGAGATGACTATTAATATGGCCATGGTTTTATTAACATAATGTGGACAGATATTGCCAAGGCAGATTGTATCCAACCCTTCAGCAAACTAATAAGTAGGAACAAAAGGTCCTATTTAGAAAATTTCCCATGAGGGTGGGCATGTATACTGGTAGATAGCTGAGAAGAAAATAATGAACTCCTGCATCTGTTTCCAAGTAGCAATTGAGAAACATCAGTGGAAATGAACTCTAAAGAATCTGTGTTGATGCTCATATCACCTTTAGGTAGTCTTGGCTACACCTAACTAGTCGAGGAGTATACCCAACAACTGATAAAAGCCTAACTCCGTTATTGATAGATGTAGCTCTTCAGAAGTGTATATTTTAAACACCTCTAAACAAATGATGACGAGGCCACTAAAGCAGAAAAAAATCTCTTGAAACTAACACTCACATCAATTCATGTTCAAATGCTACCCTGCCTTGCTCAGTGAGGTCCTGTTTAAGCAATTTCATAGCCTTTTGAACTTTATAGACATCTTTATTTCGTAGACCATTCAGTTTCAACACAATCTGGGAAATTGCTGATAATGCTGGATAAAGACAAAGTTCATGAAAATGCTTCAATTGGTTCATCAGTAAATATTGCTAAAACCACTTTTGGCTTCGGTGATTTCTCTATGGAGTTGGCTGGGATGATCCCTCGGTAGATTTACTCCTTTAAATTTGGAGAATGACAAAGACTAACATTTATTCTTCCTATCCAAGAGTTCCATTAACAAATTCTTTTGCAGTTTTCCTCCCTCTCTATTTCGGTTTTTTTTGTTGTTTGGTTGGTTGGTTTGTTTGGTTTGGTTTGATTTGGTTTTTAACAGTAAAACAAGAATACAGCAACATTTAAGTTTGTAGCATCATCAATGTTCAAAATAATTTTGGTGTCTTGGCTAAAAGTGTGTAAAAAGAAGAGGCATTTCACTCTGGCAAGGCAGGGATGGGATTTCCAGAAAATGTACTTCTATTTAGTACCTATAGGACAGAAATTATACTGATGAGCAAAGACACAGTGTGCATAACTGTTGGTGATATATTTTCTACCGAGTAAATTTAACTGACCTCTGTCAATACATCTCACTGTCACAGAGTTCAGCAAGACATATTTAGACCTCAGAATGGCATATATGCTTTTTCTCTCTCCCTCTCTCACTTTCCCTGTCTTACTGCCATGTATAGTTCGAGCATTCTTCTCTAAAGTTGAGCTGAAAGCAGGGACCTACATCCATGCAGCCCAAACACTACCCAGACAGGTTATCCTACTGTGTTAGACAAACACCTGGCAAGGGCAACTTAATCTAGTGTTAACTGGAGTAATTCATCTTTGGAGTCAGCTGAGTCATTGTGAGGAACATATTTAATGTTTGCTGTCTGCCCTGCAGCAGTTACATTTTTATTTCTGGGTACAGTTCACTATGTTGTTTATCCTGGATATAGCCTCAAGTCATCTAAGACTCTCAGATCAGAAACAGAGCTAGTATTGAACTCTCTAGGACAGAAAAATTTTTTTCAGTACAGGACTATGGTTTCTATGTGACCTATTTCACTGTGTTTTGAAAGGTTGTGTGAAATATAGTCATTACAGGAACCTGAATTTAGCATTTTTTGATAGCTCCACAGCCAGCTTAAATCAACCTAAACCAGGCAGCCATTAGAAAGGGTAATTCTGTCCATAATTACCATCACCTGCACACAAGGGCTTCCTTGCCATTCCCTTGCATTAGCTTTACTTATTTTAAGCTATGGTATGAATCATATATATAAAAAAAAAAAAAATTCTGCTGGGCTATATGACCACTTTAGCTGTCAAAAACTGGAAAGGGAACATGTGTATAGGCATGAAAAGAAAAATTGACCTAAGTGCATATCTTTCATTAAGCATAATCCAGTTCAAAAGTGGGCCATCATGATCTTCTACTCATATTTTTCCCAGTGCCTGCTTAGTACCAGATGTAACATGTAAGTAGCTGCAGAATGAGCTAGATCAGAAAGGTGAGCCAAACAAACAGACACAAAGAATTAAGAAGGGCAGGATCATATGAGGAGGGATGACAGGAAGGAGAGCAAAACCACCTGTGTTAGTAGCAGTCCTCAATTAGATTAGATTAAACATAACACAGAACTTCCCCCTTTGATCAGTCTAACACGATTGTGAAGCCTCAGGGCTAAAAGTTTGATTACGTCTTGATTCAAAGCTTCTTTGAATTAAAGTCAGCTCTGAAGACAGTAGTTCTAATGGATTTAATTTATTTCCTATTAACACAATTTGCAGTGAGCACCAACAGAAGGTGTCGTTCAAGTTATCAGTGATACACAGAGTCTCAGGTAATAGCAAGCAACAGATGCATTAGAGAAAGGTGTTGAAGATAGAGGTGGAATAAATGCCTTCTGACCATTGTTTCCCGAAAGTCCTGACTTGGTGTCTGTTGTTCAATATAGCCTTAAGTACTAAGTATGAGATTTTTTTCCAGCATTTTTCAGGCCACTGAGATGTGGTGACAGTGAGTTTTAAAGTCCAATTTGAATTTACTGCTTTATAATTTAAACAAATGTCTCCTATTTCTGAAGGATAGGGCATGGAGAACAAGTGTTCCCGATCACCTGTTATTTACTGCTTCGGTTTATGCTTTTACCATATCAGCTATTACTTACCTCCTTCCTAACATAGAAGTTCCGGGTTTTTCCCCATCCTACTCATATGAGAGATTTTCCTGTACTCCACTTTAATCATTCATCAATGATGAAATACTTTTCTTGAAATGGGATAAACAGTGTTACCCAAAGTATTCAGGATCAAAATATAGCACTGACTTTCTTGAAGGGATTACATTGTTTCCTTATGTACTGAGTCTTTTCCTTATGAATCATCAGGATTTAAAGTATTTTTAAATGTAAATGCAGATTAAGCAAAGTTCTTTATTGAAGCATCTACAGGATAAACTCATCCATTTCCAGTAAGGATCTCTCCATAGACTTCATTGCACTTCAGATTTGGATTTTGGTTGGCAGGCAAACAATTCATAATAACTCGTAAAATTCCGTAGTAATGATTGCCAGTGTTGAGAGTTTAACTCTAAAGTTAATGCCATTTTTTATAACAGAAATCACATTCAATATAGACAGCAGAGGCTTCAAACAAGCTATTGAATGTAGCTAGAAAAAAATGTTTCAAATTATGTAGTATATACACCATGTAATACATGGAAATTATATGCATTCTTCCAGTGCTGGATGTAAAATCAATCCTTTTGTCAAGTGCTCCTATTGTAGACTGCCATGTTGGAGACCTACATTCAAACAAAGGACTCGGAGGGTTGGGCACTTAGCTTCCAGGGAGAGGAGCCTTCTGTCATTCAATAACTCTCCTCAGTCGCAGACGACAAATGAGCTACTGTAGATAAGATGCTTCTGACAAGCTTCTGAAAGCCCTTTTGATAAAGTCTCACATCTGAGGTTAATGACAATACCTAAGGTGTGGGAGTCATGTAATAAGCATAAATCTGACTTGGAAAATTAAAAACAAAGAACAGGAAACAAAGAAAAAAGTAGCACTAATTTGAAGAGAATGGCATTATAGTTAGAAGGAGTAAATAATGAGGAACAATGCATTATGATACATGAGGACTTAGATGATATAAATACTAAAAGATGAAAGCTAGTTCAAAGCAGCTAAATAGAGAGCAGTGACAGGTTCCTAGGGAAAAAAAGGATATCAAACAATTGGGTGTGTCATTAAATATAAGAAATCAAAAGGTAAAAAGAGTCTAAAAGATAATTCTGTGTGCAGCATTAAATATGAATGATAAGTAATAAGATGAGAAAAGAGAAATCTATGTCTAACATTAAAAACAAAGGAACATTACCGACTATGCCTAAGTAGGGCAAAAAGGAGTCGGGCACAATTTATTAATATAAACAAAATCTAGAAGAAACAGACTAACTAAGAAGTGAACAAAGGAAAAAGAATCCACTTTCAGTTAAAAAATCTAGAAGGTTATTCAGTCCTAGGAGATAGGAGTGCAACAAAGATATATACTTCTCATTGTAGAATTAAAATCTCTGCTAGGCTGTAGCTTCTGTTCACTGTACCAATGGCTCAGCTAAACTATCACTGCTGTGAGCTCAAACATTGAGCTTGCTTTGCCCATGTACTTATTTAGAGGAGACATCTGAGGCCCATATGATGATTCTGTAAGAAAAGCAAAAGAGACTGGATTTGCAAAAATACTTGAGGCACCAAAAGTTACAGATTAGAAGCATCCCAAAATCTCACAATGAGATCTCACAAATACCTGTGAAAATCTGGACCATAAGCAATGCTAGAAGAATTCTTACCACTATGAGTTCTAATGGATGAAGTCCATTAATAATAAATCCCATCAGTGTTAAATCCCACTGCTCCTGCTATTCTTAATTATGACATAACAACATTAAGAAATTGACATTTCATTTTTTCTCTTCTTCAACACGGATAGTCTACTCTTTCATTAAAAGAATGACCCTGTCATAGATGGAGTTCCTAGGTTCTTCTTTTTTATGGTTTTGAGCCCATGTGAGTTTGTCCATGACAAATCTTTCCTGGCATATCATTATTACCATATTACCATAAAATATTACAATATTACCATAAAAAATTCACTTGGGACTTAATTTTGGCATAAATGGTGGGTGATTAAGAAAATCAGTGAGGTTTGTTGTTTTGTTTTTTTTTAATTAAAATGTTGGAACTTTTCTTGCTTTTTTCTTTCTAAATTAGAAATACAGAGCACATTAAAAATTTAAGCATTAAGAAGTGAAGAAATTCTGTCTGGAATAACTGAAGTAACCACTGACTGTAGTAACTCTTAGGAAAATGGTAACTGCATGAAATACTACTATCTCCCTGTCTAGCCTCTCCTTCAGTCCATTTTTATATATCGCTTACTAAAGGGACAGTACAGCTCAGAAACTGATTTATTCCATTTTCTGGAGGCAGGAGGTTTCACTGCAGCTTTAGTTCAGTGCTTTAGTTCAGTGCAGCAAGCTCTGTGAGACTGCTGGTGGCCATCTTTTAGCATCCTTCGTCCAGGTTACCATGCAAAGTTAAGCTGCAGTAAGCCTATATTGATAATTCAGTCTAGCTTGGCAAGATTTTCATGGGTGTAATGCAAGGCACACTGCTAACTCCAGGATTATATCTTGCCCCAGTCAAGAGTGTGGGAGTATTATAAATTCCAACTGAACAGAACATATGAATTGCTTATAGCAGGCAAAGCAATATGGTTTTCTCCAGAAGAAAAAAAAAAAGCAGAACTTTTTTTTTTAACTTAAAAAGTAAAAAGAATTCCCTCCACCCCCCTCCTCCCAAAAATAGCCTTTCAGACTTCTTTAACTGCTAAAACTGAAATTTCCAATGCTAAAGAATTAAGAATTAGCATTGTTTGGGGTAGGCCTGGGGAGATTGCTTTTGATTTGTCTTTTTTTTAATCTGAAAAGCCTGTAAATCAATAAAAACAAATCTGCCATACAAAAATGTTTAATAACCTCACTAAAGGCCAGCCCTCACTAGGTCAAAATATTGAAGTTAGAAAAAGCCTTGTATGAATATGAGAGAAGCAGGCAAAATATCATGCACAGACACAAGGGAAGGATAAAGAAAGAATAGCAAGCTGTTAAAGTGGCTATGAATACTGTTCTTCACAACACCTCCATCTTCCGAGAGTGGATGTAGATGAAGGAGAATGGTAGTTGGTCACCAGCTCCGTCTTTGATTAGCTTGGATCACCAAATTTTATACTGCTCCCTGATACAGTGGAGATGTAGTTTAGTGTGGAAAGGAGACAGAAGCTCTAAGATATACTAAAAATAAGATCTTTTTAAATAAAAGATCATTTTAGCTATGTTCTGTAGAGAATGGGGAGCAGAAGGCGGCAAAGAAAAAGCAGGTGTTCACAAAGCTCTAGGACTATACTACATCTCTATGTTGTCTTATGCAGTTTAGGCTCTTTTACATAGCTGTGATCTGTTAAGAGTCCAGAAGAAGGGGTCCAACAAGCATACTGCATAACAAACAACAGCACACTGGACACTTTAGACTCCTGAGAATGAGGGCTTTGTGGGATGACAACAAAAGAGATTATATGATACCAGAGAGAAAGAAGAGATAACATTTTTTTAGCAGATATGGAGCAGAGCCACAGTTGTACCTCTGGGCTAACTGTACCTATGTATGTGTAGCACAGACCAGAATGCTTCGAAGCCAGGACATCTTTAGTTATCACCGGAACAGATGCTGGAACCTCTGCCTGTATCTATGTTAGTAAATTAAACTGTGCAATGCTGTCTAATTGTTAGCATGGTGCCTGGCACAGTTTTTTGTCTTAGCATTTTCTATTGAATGCATATACTTCATTTATATTATCAAACCATGTTCACAAACCTGTACTACCTGCCATGTCCTTACAACCAATTGACCTCATTACTTGTTATGAGACTAACTATGGTTATTGTATCTTGCCTATACAGGTCTCACAAACCTGAATTTTCTTTGTCTGATCATCTTGGTGGTATAAAAGATCAACCCAAATGATGTCTTATATCCCTGGAAAACATTCTGCTATTCTTTTTAGTCATAAAAAAGGCAGAGCTGACTCACGGCAATCATCTGTAACAATTCAGTTCGGCAAAAATCTTTTTAATCTCCTGTTTCCTTCCTGTCTCAAAAGCATAAAGTAAGATGCTGAAGACCAATACCTGCAGCTGTTTCATTTCACACTTTATGCTAATACTTTTGCTTTTCAAAATGTGACTGAGCTTCCCATAAGTGGCAGTTGTAATTCCAGGTCTATATAGACACCCTGAGATCTATTTAAAATCCCTTAAAAAGATAGTATTCACCTCCTTTAAGGGTTCAGTACATTCCAACTCATCTTCATATTTACATAACAATAATTTTATCATTTCAGTAGGCTTATGTGTCATTATTGTTTTTGCTATCTCTCAGTGAAAATGTACTGCTTCCCCTCCTACTCCTTCTAAATTTTTTTAGTCTTTCTGAAATTACACAATTGCTCTACATCATAAGCAATGCTGTGCTGACTGATTTTTTTTGTCTCTGAGCATACATATTTTCTAATTTTCTACCAATAACTCTTGTATTTTGAGAGAAGATGATCTTTTTTCTTTCTTTCTTTTTCTCCAGATAACAGGTAAAAGGAGCTGATAATGATACACAGTCCTGCCTAATATCTGTTCTAAAGTTAAATCAATCATTATATTCCCTCTGCAAGAACATCAAACCTCTCTCACTTCAAAGGAGATAATTTTTAATCTGCTAAGTCTAGCAGATTCAGATGTAATCATCCAGATGTGATCTAACACTTTAGGAAAATCTAAAGAGCCCTAGACCACCTTCATGTTATTCTCAGCCTTTTCTCAGGGATTCATATGTAATTCCTTGTTCCACTGTTTCTATTTTGTATCTAAGTTCATTTTATCAATTTGACAGAAAGTTTTCTACAATATGTGTAACCTCTTCAGAATGATGCATGACAACATTTTGAGAGAACAAGAGGAAATGAGAATGAGCAAAAAGATATCCCCAGATTTTTTAATGAATAAGAATCATGAGGAACTGTCAAGGTCTCACATCCTTTTCCAGGTATCAAATCATGTTGAACAGTTCAATTGCATGCTCAGAGAAATGTATGTCTCATACTTTAAATTAATTCTGCTTATGAGGTATGCTCTTATCGAATTTTTTTGTTCTTCACTTCCCTTTCTCCTCAACTAACTCAAACATGGGAAAAGTTTCACCACAGAATCACAAAATCACAGAATGGCTGAGGTGGGAAGGCACCTCTGGAGATCGTCTAGTCCAGCTCCCAGCTTAGAGCAGGGTCAGGTACAGTAGGTTGATCAGGACTATGTCGAGCTGGGTTTTGAATATTTCCAAGAATGAAGAGTTCACAGCCTCTCTGGGCAACCTGTACCAGTGCCTGACCACTCTCACAGTAAAAGTGTTTTTGTCATGTTTAAATGAAATTTCCTTTATCTTAGTTTGTGCCTATTGCCTCTTGTCCTCTCATTGGCTACTACTGAGAAGAGTCTAGCTCATATTTATACCATCCAAACAGGTATATATACACATTGATAATATCCCCCGTGGGCATTCTCTTCTCCCAGCTGAACAGTCCCAGCTCCCTCAGGCTTTCCTCATATAACAGAGACTCCCATTCCTTAATCATCTTTGTGGCCCTTTGCTGGACTTGCTCCAGGATGTCCATTTCTTTCACATAACGAGAGCGCAGAAATGGAGACAGCACTTCAAATGTGTCTCAGCAGTGCTTAGTAGAGGAGAAGGGTGACCTCCCTTGACGAGCTGGTAGCAATCCTACCTGTGCAGCCCAGGAGGCTGTTGGCCTTCATTGCTGCAAGGACACATAGGTTAAGATATCTAAAGATATCTCCTCTCTTTCAGATAGGAAACTGAGGGTGATATCTTTTAAATATGCTTAGCTGTATATAACTAACTGATTTCAATGGGAATTTGGCACTTACATATTTCAGAGAATGTGGACCAGCAGTGCTTGTTTATTGTCATGCGGGAAGTTACAACAAAGAAGAAAAAAGATYACCAAAAATCCCTATTCCTAGACTTATCTTCCTGCTTTACTAGATATATTTGACATTAATATAATAGATTGCAAGCTACTGACATTATAATAGGTATCTAAAGCTGACATTAATTTAGATGTACTTTTAATCTTGGTAAATCTGAAAGCAGAGGCATGATTAATTCCAAGTGAAATAAAATACCAAGAAAAACAACACCACTATTTTTCAAGCAAACCATTTACATACAGAGCTATGCAGCAGCAGGAGCTCTGACCGAGGAAACATACAAAATACAAAAGCTGTCACCTCCTCAAACATTTTTGTTCAGTCTTGATTTCACAGAAGAAACTACGTAAGATTAGGGTAATAATTCTTTTATTAACTTATAAGAATAACATTTTCAGAAACATTGCTTGTATTAAGAACCCTGGACTARAACTGAAAGGTGCCACCACAAAAATATACTGCAGTGAGAAAAATAATTAGCAAATTTTTGTGCTGCATAATCCAAAGAAAGGTACAAACAACATGACAGAAAAAAGGAAGAAATGAGAACCTGTATTGTATTAGCAATGCCTTCTCTATATTAACCACAATGTTAACATATTAATGAATTTTATGTTTACTGGTAGAAAAGATCATTGCTAGCATAATTGATGAACCTCAGAAGAGTCATTAATATGATATGGCTACTCTAATGAAGCATTCATATGTCACTCAGAAGAGAATTATTTGATACGGAAGCATTCACATGCTGTAGTGAGTTTTGAGGATTGATTTATTTGTTTCTAAATACTCACTGTCTATATAGGCAAGAAATATATATGTAATATATATATTTGGCAATAATTGCAGGCAATTTATATCATCACAATTGTTGGCTAAGGGCTTGATCCACTGAGGATTTGACCTTTGACTTCCACTAGAGAGAAGGCAGTTTTCCCAATAGAGAATAGGGTGTTGAGACAATGAGAAGCTGCAAGGTCAGGCACAACTCTTGTGTTTGAAAGAGTGATGATTCAGAACAATTTCAGAAGTCACAAGCTAGAGGATTACATAACTAACTCAAATAGTATACTGCAATGGCTGACACTAACTAAAGTAAGAAAGTTCAAGGTTCAACAGTTTTTGTAAGTCTACATCCTGTTCAGGGGACTCAGTTCACTCGGGTGTGCTATTGGAAGTGCATAAGTGTAAAGTAAACATCATATCCTGTTCCTGTGATCATACATGCAATATAATAAAGGGAGGACAGAACCGATAAATTAGAAGGAGAATGTGAGAAGCGATGATCAAGTAATAGTCAGGAGACCAGATCGGTTTTGTAACCTGAACAGTAGTAAAAGAAGGAAAGTAATGGAGGTCCCATTATATTATTTGCCACCTCTTTTATCCTTCCCTCCCTCCCAGAGGAAGCAGAATCCACCTCACCTCTTCAGTCCCTGGAGGTGGGTGGCAGTGCTGCAGTGCCATAGGAGATGGCAGGACAATGCTTTCTGCCTGCTCGGCTCTGGCCCTTTTCTACTCCACCACAAATTCTGTCAGCAACAAGCACACCAGTTCTTCTGTAACTTTGTTTTAGGATCTGGGAGCTAATTAGATGGAGGACGAAGCACTAGGAATACCTGAGTGACAAGAAATTTCCAATACATGCAGTAGCAAAGCTGAGCTGGAACTACTCAGGTTCATTTTCAAGATGAATGTGTTAGTCTTGCATGTCAATGGTGAGCAGCTGTCTCCCTCTGAGAGACCATATTTTTAAGAGACTACTAAAAACCTTAAAGCTGAATCCATTCCTAAGCTATTAATTAGCTTGGTCCAAAATACTAGTCTGTCTTAATTAAGCCAATTCCATATGGACCAAAATAGGGTTGCTAACTGAATTTCAGTCTAAATGGAAGCATTTATGACTAGGACTATGGTATTAACGAGATCCCTTTAATGAAGGTGGTGATTTTCTCAAAAGCTAAAGAAAGGGGAAAGAATAGTACCTACGAACAGAATCCTGTATCTTCCTCATTTTTTGTGAAATTATGTAGTTTTAGCCATAAAAGGTTTTTATGACATTCTTACCAATACAAGCCACTATCATTTACATATTGTGCTATGATAGCAAAATGGCATTTTTTAATACCACGCTCGCTCAATCTCTCTCAAAATCATCACTTGACAAACCAAGGTTGTAGATATGTAGGATGTTTTCCAATTGCCTGTGTTTCCACAGTCAGAACTGGAGACCATGGTATATTACTACCACTAAAAAAACAATTGGCACTTTGACAAAAATCAGTACAAAATAACTATTATCTCTCCAGCAAAAGTGGGGCAGTGAAATGCCGGAGTTTGCAGGGTGCTGAGTCTCCATCTTTCTGTGTATTTTCTATTGAATAATAGAAAGTTCATGGATATCTTCACAGTACCCATCTAGGACAGGAGCATAGCCAAAATCCATTTCATTTGGTCACAAATCTTCTGTATAGGATTTGCAGTTCTTCTGACAGACTGAAGAGGCTGTGTTAACTCACAGTCTGAACAGATTCTCCGTCTGCACATTTTCTTTACCACTGAGAGAACACAATTGCACTTRCGACTTACCAACTTCTTGTTTTCTTAAGCAAAACTGTTCATTTAAGGAAGAGGGAGAAGGAATTGTTACTGTGAAAGGACTATCCTATGTTTGTTAAAGCTTTGAAAATTCAGCTTCATTTGATTAAAAAATTAACCAAAACACCCTTGAGATACAGTTAAAATCCAATACATTTGTGCTATACACCTAATTATTTTGATAAACCTACTGTTTTAATAAGATACATCCCTTTTTTTTATGTTGTGTTTAGTTGCAAAAAAATACACACATTTATAGTGCCAGCATATGTCCTAATTTAAGGTGATCTTATAAGCACAAATTGGAAACAAGCATAAAAAAAACCTTTTTAACCAAAAGCTATGGACTTATTTGCAAAAATATTTTCAAAATGAAACTGGGAAACCACTGAGAAGCAGGTTTTACATATCCACTGTCTTCAGTCCTTGTAGATTTTAGGAAGAACATGCATTACACTTTGGGACTGCCTGACCCAAATGATTTTTATCATTGTTCATCCTGCAGGAAATATTCTGATCCACTGCATTAACTGTTACAATTGCTAGCCTACATTGCAGATGACTCCCCATGACAGTATTGCAATACCACAATTTTGTGTGATGATACTGGTCATGTCAAATCTGTAAAGGACGCCTTTTTTAAATAGCTGTATGACTTATTTACGCTTTAAACTCTGCAGAACGTTCCCTGTTTCCTAAAGCAAAGCGAAAAGAAAAAATAATAATAAAAAAAAAATGTAATCTCATTATGTAATTCACCAAATTTGGAATAAAAAATCTTTATATTTTTAAAAAAAAAGATTTTGTGATTCATAGTAAAGGAGAAAATCACTAGCTCTGCTAATAGGAAATAATTTTTGAAAGAATTACTGAAAGAAAAAGGTTATACACTTGAAATTTCCAGCCAATATGAATGCAACGGAGAGAGAAATTGCAGATGATGCTAAAAGAGGGGAAAGAAAATAGATTAACAATGATGACTGAAAAGATTTATCTGAAAAGGGACATCTTTCCAAAGAAAGATATATTATAACCTGTCTTCCTATTAAAGTGGAAGAGAATAAAAAAATTACATAAATAAGCAACTATCATAATGGCAGAGAGTATTATAGTATATTAAGGTGATAAAATATCCTCCCTTTTCCTGCTTCTTCAACATGGTTTTGTCTTTTTCATGATAGATGAAGAGAAAGGCAGACAAACAGATAATTTTGTTTCACTGTGTCTTGCTGCTGACACTCGAGTGAATGTGTTCCAAAAGAATGTAATTTTTTTTCAGAGAGGACAAGCCTATAAAAAGAAGCCGTAAAGGAGAAAAGCAAGGAAGTTTATGTTAGAGGATTCCTCTCCACTTTCAGAAAATATTGGTTCTTTGTTCATATTCTGTGTATTCCAGTAGCTAATTGTAGTTTTCTATGAAGTAATTAGGAAGAGATATTTTTATAGAACACATAGGATTTTTTTTTTCTCTTGAAAAACATGGATTGCTAGTTTTTTGTCTCTAAGCTCTGTGCTTTGTTCACATTCAGTGATCTAGTTCCTATATAGTTTATGTTTCCATTACACAATTTTTGTGTTTTGTTTTGTTTGTTTGTTTTTTTAATTATTGTTATTTTCCTTTCCCTCTGTTTGCTTAAGCCTTCAATTATATCATTTATTTTTTGGATTGTAAGTGACTGGTTTGGGGACTGTGATCTCTATATAAAGCTTGTCATGTACCTAGCACAGTGGGACACCTAGTAAATTGAGTTTCCAAATACAATAAGAAAAAAATTCAAGAAAACCCCATTTCTGAATAAAACATGATGTAGACACCCTGCAGTTAATCAGACCTAAGTTCCCCAGTGCCTTAGGGTCATTTTTGAAAATAGGAATAAATCACTTCTTAAAATAAAATGGGTTTGAATTGAAGATTAAGATAAAGTATACCACTGACTGCCATTAAGCAACATTTGCGATAACTAACATCCAACATATTTAGGCTTTCACACTAATTCTGTAACAAGAAATTAAATATTGCTAAGGAATGGAGACAAGCACCAGAAAGCCATCATCTACACTAATGTTAGAAAGGTCTGTGGTGCAGTTTTGTTCTTGCCTCCTACTGTTCACCTGAAAAATCCAGAATGTGGTGTGTAAGCACAGGCTTTTGGTGGCTAAGAGAGCTTAATGATAAGGATGTGGCAACAGGTCTTTAACACTGTGGCCAAAAAGACAGACTGGCACTAATTAGTTCACTAGTGGAGGTGTGGCCTTTGTGTTTATGTCCAGCTAATAATTTTCTCTGTTACTTCTATATGAATAGATATGATCATTTTGGTGTGATTTTTTTTTCCTTTGTTTTTAAATTTTCTTCTACATTTCATGTTTTATTTGTGTAGACTTCTCCACAAGTAACATGCAGCCTTCACAAGGGCTACATATTTGATGTTTGAGTTATAGCTGTTAATTGTGATTGATGCAATAGAGTGCACAGCTTTATTTCCATTCCTTTACTCAATAAATGTTTACAAATTTCAGATAAGAATACTCACTGCATGTATTTAAGACGATAGTTTTCACCTGTACTGAGTGAAATGTATTTTCTGATGAAAATTCATGGGATGAAATGTCACCTTCAGAAAGCTTGTGAAAAACAACCTGCAAGGGTGAATCTTTCTGTCTGAATTCAAGTTTACATAGTTCCACCGGTGTACCCAGCCCATTTCCAGTGGCACAGGAAATGTACAGTGATATGTGTACCTTCCCTGAACCTATTACATGCCACACCTCTGCACTGGCTTTTTTTGCTGCTGAAAACAAGGGCTTGGAGCACAGAACAAGCGAAGTGTCTGGATTCTGTACTTGTCATTTGAAAAACATTTACTTGTTGTTTCTGTATGATATCTGAGCTCATGATTTTCTGTGCTTCTTTAAGAAATCTGAAGTCCCCCAGATGCTGTTTTGTGGCAATGTCTAGCAAATAATTTTTATGTTGTTTTAGGGCATGGTGCCTCTTAAAAAGGCAGTTATCTTTTTATTCTAATGGCAGGTGTATTGATGCTCTCAGTTTCTCATGTTAATGGCAAAGAACTAGTGGTGTTGCAAGAGAACAGACTAAAACACAATGGACTCACCACTTTGCCAGCTCTGACAGCATGAATTCTAGATGTAGAAGTGCTGTGGAGTGTGCTTAGACCTTTCGTTTCAGATGGCCTTTGAATTACATTGTTCATGTCAGATCATGAAAGGACATGAATGCTGGAACTTTGGATTTTTCACTTTTGCTTTTCTACTTCTTTCCTGAAGATAAAAGTACTTCTTTTTGACATAGACAACAACATTAGGGGCTGTATTTGTTCTCTTTCTCTCTCTTTTATCAAAAAGATATTGATTACCTTATAATAGTATTTCTTTTCAGGTTATAGAAGAACAAAGCTTTTTCTGTTATTCCAACTTTCTTGGAACTGTTCTGTTTGCCGTTTACACTTGCCTGCAACATTTCAGTCAAACAGCTAGCATTGCTTTTATTCACTTCAAAGGTATGAGATGAGCAGTTGCCATTACATCAAGGCTTTATATTCTGCTACATTTTATCTGCAACAGACACATAGTTTATTGTCTTATTATTGGGTCAAATTCAGTTATGTTTATTCAAGTTTTCTGAGTAAAATAATGGACTAAAGAGTTCATAATTTGGCCAGCTGTTATTGTTAAAAAAGGATTTTCTTGTGATGTTGTAGGGAAAGCATTCTGGACAGCATATTATCCTTAATTGCTTCCATATTCTAATTTATTTTACTTTCTGACGACAGATGCACATGCACATTCACACACACACACACATGCATGCACACACACACAACTGAGACAAATACGTTCAAGACAGTCTTGAATAATAAACTGTTCCAATATAGATGAGTACTGTATAGATAATACAACTCCTAGTTGTACCTCAAAAGAAGTATGGTTTTGATTGCCAAGGCTTTTAACTTGAACATATTTAATTTCAACCTGTGGTAGGAAATTGAAAAGGGAACTGCATGTTGCAAAAACTGCAGTGTTTATCTCCCTGTTTGTGAAGGAAGGTTGCAAAGATCCCATGCAGTGCTTCAGCCTGACTGTTCTGTGCATGGCCAGATCCATGGGAAAAAGAAAGACCTTGCCATAAATCAGAAATACCRTGAGGGAACAGAAACAAAATGGTAGTGGTAACAAAACCAATCAGTAGCATATGCAGTGGCATAACAGGGTGCTTATGAATCACTGTTATTCTTGTTGACTCTAGGTAAATAAATTAACAATCATTTAGGGTGAAACATAAATGCAGACTAAAAGGAGAGAGCTAGATCACCTAGAGATCACAGATTTCCCTTTTCAGATTGGTAGAGTTTGACAGTTTCATCAGCTCTCCCCTTTAAAGCAGGGTTGCTTTAAGTGGTGAACCACAAATCCTCCTTTTGGAAGAGCCAAGGACCACTGGCTGCAACTCAGCTGCACCAACCAGGGGGTTAGGTCAGGGTGGGAAAAGGTCTGGAGGGCAGAGGAGTCCGAGGAGGGAATACATATGCATTGGAAAAGATGTGAGCGGATTCCTCTGTGATTCTTCCCATCTTCAATGAGGAATACATGGTGAGTTTTGGGAACTCTTGCCCCTTCATTGTTTTGTCTGTGCTTCTTTTCTGAAGCCTAAGGAAGTACATGATAGGACTGTGGGCCAGGAAAGAGAAGTAGTAATGTTTAACTTGAATTTTTTTCAATTTTTTTTTTATCACAAACATCTGTTTTCTAATTTTTACAAATGTTGCTTTATCTTGCAGATGAACACAGTAGAAATAAATAGACTGGGTTTTTTTTCAGAGTTATTACAGTCTAATATTGTACACACACAAACACACACATTCATGTAAGTGTGCATTTATAAGAATAGGCACAGGTAAATGTATCTAATTCCATAGATAAGGAAATTAAGATGGGGTTTCATACATGGAATAATTAATTATGCAACATCTGATAATTATTCTAAGAAACATTCTCAGTCCACGTACTACTGCAGAACTGTTCAGAAAAGGCTGTGATTTACCATAGTAAGCATTCAGAAAAAGCAGAAAATAAATCGACACTGATTGTATTGTATTCAATGATGACAATCTTACTCCATCTGAACACTGCCAGGTTCCTTCCTCCCCCAAGCAAACCATATGTTTTTATTCAATAAAAAAAGCTTATTTCTGCATTCCTGTAACAGAAAACATGAAACTTCAATCTTCTTTAAAACATACAGTAGGAAGATTTCTCGACAGAAAGGGAAAGTCTATCTTTAATATATTCCATATGTGTGGATTTCAGCATATTTATATTCATAGAGACTCATATGATGGATTCTTTTATTTTATTTGAAACCTTTTCCTTAAAGCAAGCATTTGTATTTTTAACTTTAGGTAAGGTTCTAAACATTAGCATTTGTGTGCATTTCATTCAGCCTACCTCATCATTTTCTTGTTTCATGCCCAGGGCTTAGCAGTTGGAGTTTAAAAACAGCCAGCTTTAATGTCTATGACTGACATGTAATTTCTGCTTACTTTAAAGCTTTTTTCGCTAACTTTGCCTTTTTTAATATTCTTTCCTGTCCATAATCACAAAGCTACATAAGCTCTTTTCTGGCTTAATAAATATTGTCAATTTTTTAAAGCTCAACATGGTGTGTATTCTTCTTCAAAGATAGTTATTAAGCATATAAAAAGAAGCTTGTTAAATTTGTAGATTCATTTTTGTTATTATTATTCCTACTGCTTATATTTAAATGAGGAAAGATAATCCATTAAAGAGGCTGAACTGTCAAAAATACTGCCATATCTATGATTAAGTATAACCTTCCTGGGTTTAAATAACATTATGGTTATGACACAAACCAACAAAAGCCTCTAAATTTGAAATTAAATGCTCTGCCTTCCATTAACACTGTTGTTTTAGTTGGAAACTCAAAGCCATGTGAATGCAAAGGATGTATTTAGCTCATAGCTACGACATTATTATCTCCCATTTTTAAAAGTGAACAATAACAAGTAACATGCCTGTGTGTAATATATATGTTACATCTTAGCGCCTTAGATTACATGTTTAATGACATGCATATATCTTAGTTCTGCAGAAGTATAACTGAGAATAGAACAGTTAAAGGACCCAGCAACATAGCTATGCACTCAACTTTGCTTCTCATTATCTGATCAAGTAAACTATTCTGAAAGATACAGTGGAAGCAGTTTTCCTGTTCACACTGCCTAAGAAGAAACTTATCATTACAGCTGGAGAGATAGATTTTCCTCACACCCAAAAGTTTGTAGTTGAGTTATTTTTTTTAAGAAAAATATTTTGCAAAAAACTTTAAAATTTTCTGTGAAATGGAAGACACACACAGCTGAATTATTTATTACATAGTTTTGCCATCATTCAGTTGGAGTTGCTGGCAGAGCTCATTTGTTATTTGTGAATGTATATGAGTTTTAGATTAATAAYAACATGATTTTAATGAATCTGTTAAAATTTTGCTTGCCATGATCCTTACCACCCCACTGCATGTCAGAATATATGTGAGTAGCTACCTGCCGAGACATACACATCCAAAGACAAAAAAAATACATAAAGCCAGCATCTGTGAGATTCATAACTCATCCCTCCCACACTGCAGTTAACTAATAATGGATCTTCAGGTGGTAAGCTGCAACCATTTGATTTGAGGACTGCATACATCCTTTCTTCTCTTTCCTACACAATCCATTTGCTTAATACATATTTATGACTTATTTTTTCTAACTGTAAACTATTTCACATAGATTACAAATCACTAATATTAGTCTGTATTATGACTGATAAGGGATCATTTAATATGAAAATCTAGTGCAAAGCATTTCAAACAAGAAAGTGATGGAGGAGAAAAAAGACGTGCGTGACAAAGTATTCCAACTGAACATTGGAAAAGAAAATTATTAGAAAGCACTCACTCTCTATCAAAATTTCCCCAAAAGCCCATCCTGCCCTACACTGAGTATTTGAATAAGGTTGTTCAGGTCAGGGAAACAATGATGTAAGACCTGCTCACACAGTAAACTGCCCCTTCCAAGTTGCATTTCCCTTACTGCACGAGGGGTCCCAACTCCTTTCTGAGTTACCTCCTTTCTTAAAACAAAGAGTAGAAATGAACCTTCAGCATTTTAACTTCCATTTTTATGTGTAAGTTTAGTTAAAATGAACATTGGTTAGTGCATTTCATGTATAGTACCATGCACTAGTCAAACTGGATATCCTACAAAATGAATTCTCCATGTTAAGCTTTGCTTTTCTTTTAAAGTAGTTGTAGGGCTTATAATGATGTATGTTGAGAACATATTGCTCATTTGTTAGAATATGATAGAATACAGTGCTATAAGTAGTCACTGCAAAAAACATTTCCATAAGCCTCTGTACTTATCATTGTGTTTAATATATTAAATCCATGTAAAATTATAGCAAATTTCAAAGTAAAACAAAAATGTTCAGGAGTAGGAAAAAAGAAACTTAATTTGATTTAAAGTCAATCTTAAATTATAAAGTTACCAAACAGCACAAAATAGCATCAAATATCTTTTTCACAACTTCAAATAAAATACATTTTAAAATCCATAAAAATCCTTCCAACTCACACTTCAGAGCAAACCTTCATACTACAAACTGAAAGAGTACAGAAAGAGCTGTTTTCCTTACTACAATGATTCATCACTTCTAAGGCCAGAGAAAATATCACTGCTACTGTGTTTTCTTATCTAGCTAGAGAATTTAAGCTGCTTCTATAGCTCTCAATAATCTGTTTAACTGGCATTTTAGCAGCAACATTAAACCTAGGCACAATGTTGGTCTCTCCATCCTGCAAAGATGAATAGGAAGGCTCATCTTTAAGCACATGCATAATAATACTGACTCTAGGCTGTTCATGCACATCAAGATAGGATCATCTACAATTTTTTTGTATATTTGTTTTACTCGGGCATAAAGACAACTTTACTATCTGAACTTCAATGCTCTGATTTAGGAAAAAAATTAGATTGGGATGCTAGTGCTGTACACAAAAACATCTTCTTCTCACAAACACGCGATAGGGTGGGTGTACAGGTACATACATGTCTTTCAGCTGAAGGTTAAGCCTACCAAAACATCTTGCTCTCAAGGAYCTTCTGAAGTCCATCCAGAAGTCATGCTTATCCAGTACATCTAACTTGACTTTGAAGTAAAGTAAGTTTTGATAATGATCTCTAAAGTCCTGAATAATTTGTCTTGGTCATTTTGAGACTCTTTTGTTTCTGTTTTTTAAGTGATTTTCCTGAACTGGTAGCATGCTAGCAATAGAATGAACTTATTCCTTAGCACAAGTTTTGAAACTCTACTGATAAGGAGCTCACAAGTATTTTGAAAAGTCAAGACAAGCTGGAAAACTGAGAAATAAAACCAAAGATGTAGCTATCTTCAAAAAAGGTCATGAAAACAGCTTCTGTCAGTTACTAGTCAGTAGCAGAATGGCTGTATTACTAATCCCATAGCATGACCTACAGCATGAGGCAGAAAAATCAGAGCACATCAAAATGAATAAGACCAAATATAATAAGCAGCTTTGACTTCATACAGTAAAATTATTTATGGAGAAATCAAACATATTGTACTGAAGATTTTTAATCCAACGCATTCATAAGAATTGGGTGCTTCTTATGTTTCAAAAAAAAGAAAAAAATATTCTCTGATTGCTCTTTGATGGACAAAAAAAAAATTGATGAATGGTGGATGAAGTCACAAAGGTACAAAAGTCTGATGCAGCCTTGAGTAAGTGGAGAAGGCTCCACCTTTTTCTCATTTCCCTGTTAGAAAATATACTGTATCTGGTCTTAAGTCTGCTCTAAAATATCTCCATTAATTCTTTGGAAGAAACAAAGTAAAATACTTCAGTTATTGTGTTACATTGTTAATTTAGTCCTAGAAAAACTAGATCTTTTTTCGTTCCAGTATAATGCAAGGGTTAAGTACTATTTACTTATGCAATGAGGCTGGAATCAAGTAAATAAGTCCTATTATTGCTACCCCAAAAAATAAAACAGTTTTAATATCTGCTATTAGAGTTCCTGCTGTGTTCCTCTGAGGCTTTTTCATACCAGAAATTGAACTAAAATCTATTATGGAATCAAAGTAAATAACATCCCAGCTGTTATTTGTTGTCACCCCAAAACAAGAAGTTATTGTAGCACAAAAAAAAAAAAAAAAACCAAACAAAACAATTTATTTTAAATAACAGAAGATGTAAGTGTAGGAAAAGTGAAATAATGTTCACTGACCTTTTTCCTTAATTTTCATTATTTTTCTGATTTATGTTAAAGATCATGGTAAGCCACATGTGACTTAGTTACATCCCCTGGAATAGTTTGAATCTGCAGGAAATAAAGAAGAACTTAACAAGCTCAGAACTGTGAAATGTTCACTTTGTCTAAAGATCATTTCCATATTTAATCGGACTATAGGGATGATATTTAAAATGTCATGGATTTTTCAGACTGACAAGTTCCTTCACATTAGAATGTGTTCTCTATTAGAGTGAAAAATCTTGTGTTTTCCTTTCATGCAACTTCTCTTCTATAAATTTGCCTTATTATTCAGTACTAGCTGCCAAAGCAGTATGAGGGCTTTATTTGGAAGGAAGCTGAAAATTGATGTAACACGTTTGCTTTTCCCATCTGCGTTGCCTGAATAGGTCCCAAAAAGTTCCAATTTCCTCCCCTTTGCACATTGGCTCTCAAAGCATCAAAACCACACAGCCTATAGATGGGAAGAAAAGTCCTTGCATCTATTGAGACTGTAGAAATGAAACCCATTTTTAAAAAATAGCCAAACCTCCACTGACAGGATGAGCCTTACAGGTTACTGTAAGTGTGGATTTTTTACTACTGAGTAAATGTTTCTCTTTCCCTCCTTTTCCCAAGAAGCAATCCTTTTCTTTCAATAGAAAATATCTGTTAGCCAAATGAAGCCAAATGAAATAGTGGATTTCTCAAATTTTGCCTCTCAGAAAATGAGGAAGGGGTTAGTCTTCGCATATAAACAGCTAATACATTCCTGAGGCCCTGAAAATTGATCATAATAACAACATATATACCTTTTGTTCAAATTATACCTTAAGCAAGTTCAATTTGAGCATCAGTGTCTTCAAAAATTAATTCTTTACATCCTGTTTTATATCCTTCATAGTTTGCCAACAAGTTTCCAAAAGTAGGTATGAAACAGGAAGAGGGAAGATGAGAGTAACAAGTCACGCAACTATGTAAACAGAAGTGTGATACTTTTACCTTCAATGATAATGGGCACCAGCTGACATTTTAAGCAATGATTTGACTGTTAAAATGAAGTGTTTGAAACATAAGAAAAACTCAAAAACTCATTGTGCTAATGAACATGCTAATAAAACAGTCTAGGAAATTTCATGCATAGATTCATGTTTGCCCTTGTATTCATGTGTCTTCAAACTGAAATTGTCTTGGGTTGCAGATTTCAAAATGTTGATTTTATCTTCAGGGAGAAAACTTTGTTTTAAGAACATCCAAAATTTCATTGTATCTGGAATCTACAAAGATTTTATTTCCCACCCCCCACCCCCCCACACCCCCCAAAAAAAGGTGTTTACATTAAAACATTTTGATGGAATATTATCAACTGCTTTATCCTATAAAACCCAAGTGTGCATTCTTTTATTAGAGAATCATAAATGTTGGTACCATTCACCTACAGAACAATATGAAAGCAATAAACTGTAGCTACTCCTTCCCTTTTTTGCTATTTCCAGAAGACCATAATAAGCAGAAAATCAGCATTAGTGAGTTTTAATACCCTCTTTTATTTTGTATTCAAATCAAATTTATCTTAATAGAGAAATATTTTCTTTACCCTTTTTCCCAGCTACTTTCCATAAAGAAACATTTTTGGAAGTAGACCTCTCATGAGTTCTCCAGAATTAGTTTATGAAATGTGGAGCTGGATAAAAGTGACGGTTTCTCCCATTCACTGTATTTTTAATATGCAATTCTTCTCAAACTCTCTGAAGAATGATCTATCAAATTGAATAGCTGATGCACTTTGAACACTTAGCTCCAAAAGATAGATGACATTTTTTTCATTAGTTTAAAATTTATATGCTACAGTATCTGTCACAATAATAATAAAACCTGACAGTGCAGATCATATGGGTATTTCGCACAGCAGAGGTAATGTGTTCTTTGGAAGATAAAATGACAATTTGTTCAAATCATAGATTTTTAAATTTTAGACAAACAAGGTAGCTCTCAGTCTACATATTTCATTCTTTCAGAATAATTTCTTTGCTAATGAAACCATGGCAGGATCCAGACCACCCACATTCTGTCTCCCTGGGAATCTGACAGATTGAAGATGTCCAAGAAAATGATCCAGAAAGCCTGCTCTGTAGTGTTGTTTACCACAGAGACACCGAAGCCTCACTAGGTGCTGCTCTGCACAGCCTGTGAGTTCCCATGATCTCTAAACATCAGCTTTAGCCTATGCCCAAAATCACTCTCCGTCAGCAAAGGGAGGCCCCTGGCTCCTGCATCCTTATCCGGGCAGTCCAGCGTGGTATGAATACTAAATACCCTCGCCTCTTTTATAGTGATGGGGTGTTATTCAATGCAAAGCTCAGCAGTCATAACCACTTTTATTTAAAAAAACATGTTGATGGAAGAAGAGCAAGGTGGTTATCCTTTGAATAACAACTAATAGTAAGGTCAGGCTGCCAGGAACTGGAAGATCTATTATCTCTGCCTGAGGGAACTTAACTATAGCTCCTACTTCCAGTTGCTGCCTCACCAAATTATTATTATTATTGTGTAGCCAGGAAAACAAGAATCCTGGAGACAGTACTAAAACAAAAATGAAAGGGTCTCCGACTCCATTATCTAGAATTTAAGACACTTAGTTGTCATTAAATTCTGACAAGCAGATTAGCTCTACAGCTATACCTTAATGCAGCTTATTCCTTCTACAACCTGAGCTGAAATCTGTGTATAGCACTTGCATCCATTTACTAAAGCTGGCTTGTTTGGACCTATTTATTTTCCAACAGAGGGATGCACTGCACAATTTAGACACACCTGAACATCACAATTTCCTCATTTCCTGTATTTCCAAAATTAGTTCAGTTCTCCACCCAACTATGTCTTTAAAAACAAAATCAAAAAATACACTAAATTTATGTTCTTAAAATTGTTAAAGGAGAGAAAGATAAAGCTCTTTACAGAACGAACTCAAGTCTTTCTTCTTGTTATTTTCTTTCCTAGGACTTGCACTATTCTTGTCAGTTTGCACTGTGCACAATAACACAAATGTTTAAGGACACACCCTCAGGTAAAGAAACACATTTTCCTAGCATGAACAGAATTAATCACAGATAAGTTTAACACTTACCAATAGTATTTACAACACCGTTTAAGTCCTAAAAAAGAGACATAAACCCATGAACTTTTGGAAAGAAAATAAAAACAGCTGATTAGTGTTTGCATTAGTTGCCATTTGCAGCAGAAACCTCTGAGGTCATCTCTTAAAGCCTTTAAGTTCAGAGCAGCCACAATATTTTTCTTTTTGTGCAAGAACTAAGTGGGCACCCTTGACAGTTCTTATTCCTATTTCAACCTCCATAAAGAAAGCCCACTGTAACAAACTAAATCACTGTGTAGTCATTGTTTTCTGTTTTCATTTCAGAATCTATACCTTCTACCCAAGCTTTTAGAGTAAGGAATTAAAGTCCAAACACTATAGGATCCTTGAATATTGGAATGAGAATTCATATTTTTCTTTTAACTTTTAACCTATTTCTTTATTCCAAACTATTTGTATGAAAAGATGGTCACCAACATTTCCCCATGCTACCTCTTTATTTTCAGGGTTATCCAAATAAATATAGAGGATTCGATACTATATTCATTCACTATTTGAATACCCAGTATTGCATAGATAATGTTTTGAAATCTTTTAAAAACTGATTCCACAAAGAAAAAAAAAAAAAAAGAAAAAAAAGAAAATTTCATTCAGGGCCTTCCTCAGCAAAATCTTTGCAAGTTTTCAAGCAATTTGTCTATTAAAAGAAAGATTTTATAAGGTTCAGAAGGAATAAGCTTTCCCCTTACATCGGCAGTTTATTGGTCAGCAACAATATTGTAAATTGCTGTAAAATATCTGTTAGGGTTCTTATGCCTTATATTCCAATATCTAAAATCTCCCTGTCTGTGAGGTAACATTTTTTTTAATAATTTTAAAGTAAAGCCTCATTTGCTAGTTTTTCTTCCTGCTGCACCTCTCACATCTACTCACAACTAGATATCTTGAGCTGGATAAGAACCAAGTGTGACTGTGAAAGGTTCTTTTCTGAAGGCTTGCACTATTTCATCCACAAAGGAAATGGTACCCATGCCAACTCTTAGTGTAAATATACAAAAGCAACTTCTGATTCGATAGGGTTGAAATTAAAGAAATCCTTGCATTTCAGCCAGAGGATTTTCCTAGTTACCTGGGAGTTTTGAAAAATGTCCCTATGCTGTGTCCTAGTCCCTGGTTGCTATTAATTTTATCTGGACTTGTGCTATTTCATATCTCTGGAAAGGTCTATTGCTCTACTTAAATCAAGATATCTTCCCAACTGGTCAGTCTTCCCTGAGGTTTTGCTAAACATATTCCAGATAAATTTGTTATCTCGAGCCAAACGATTGATACCACTCTTGTCAAAAAAATGCATGATTGTTAGGCAATAATTTTAACTCCGCAAGGTATTTTATGGATATGAAATAAGCCCCTGCTGTGCTCTAAAATTTACAGGGTGAGAGTTTCAGATCCTGTAAGCCCAGATGTACTTTTGAAAATGATGGATCTGTCCTATCTTAAATTACCTACAGATCTACCCCAGTACAACAAAGACAGGGATATCTTCAAGGGAGCTGTACTCACCAACTCAGTTTGAAAGACCTTTCCAAATATTTATAAATACCTCTTTTCTTTGCTTTTCAGCTAAGACTGGCATGTGACTTTAATCAATTGGACTTCAGTAAACTTCATACCTTTGTTCTGTAGTGGTCTGTTAACCTGTTAAGACTTCTGAAGCCTTGTAGAGTTTCAGATATATTGTTTTTGCTGACAGTGGTTGTTTCCAGTGTGCAGTAGCTCCATAYATAGGAATGACTCAGGCCTGAGAGAATTAAGTAGAACAGTAGATTTTAATATTGCTGTGCACAGTCTTAAAGAGAATTGAATTGTTAAAATATGAACGCATCTTTAATATTTAGCAAAGGGTCCAAACGTTCCCATGGCTAATGTTATATACCAACCTTCAGGAATGGAAGTTTTGGTGATCTAAATGGCCATCTAAATCCCTAAATCACTTGAATGGGAAGAACGTCCATGTTTAAATAGACCATCTAAACCACCGTACGGTGGTTAGGAGGACTCCTAAGCCGGGCCTCAGTATATACAGAAGAAAAGGGGATGGCTGATATCCTGCCCCTGTCTGGGCTTAAAACTAAATGAGACTGGGATTCATAGTCCAATATTGCTCCCATTATTTACAAATCCATCCTGATGGTGGCTAGAACCCTTTTTAATGTGTGTTCTAGGCCCTCCTCAGTTTTAGAGGGGTCTCAAAATATCAGCTCCAATATCTCAGAAAAGATGTTTTGTCCTGTAAAATTATGGTCTGTTTGAACAGCAGGCAACTCATGTGGCAGAGACATCTTTCTCAATCTGTACAGCTGAGACTGGACCACAAGGTAGAAAGGGTATGTAAGTGATAGTCTAAACAGTCAGCAGATGTACAAGAGAAAATTGAGTGTTGCCAGACGTTAAGCTATTCTCAGACAGCAAGGGGGAACAAGGTTCTGTTGTGGACTTTGGGGATGGCTTATTTATCTTCTGCATTAAGAATCAGTAGAAAAAATGCACATGTGGTCCAGAACTCAGGATTCTTTGTCCTCCAGGACTATCAAGCACTCAGAGTAGAAGGTTTCTAATCTTACAACTACATTTTTTGTCCAAAAGATAGGTCCCTGGAGCTTTCTTAGACTACAGCTGCATTAGCAAACCGATCAGGACTTGGACACAGGCTGTAGGGCTGGCTGTCCATGCTGCTTGTACGGACAAATAGCAATCTTCCAAAAAATGCAAAGGAATGGCTCAGGGAATAGCATGGACTGAGGACAGTTCCTAGTAGGGGGAATTTTCCCAGTATGGGTGATGGTGACCCTGTTTTGGAGAGCAAGAGGGACAGCATTTATTTGAATGATAATAACCTGAGCCATATGAGTTTTAAGGGTGGGAAAGGGAACTCTGTTTCATGACTTTCCATGTCTAAGTGGATAAGCAAGGTTGTGGAGGTAGCGGTGATGTATGTAGTCATCTAATTTTCCCACAAATTATCCTTCAATTATGTAAGTGTCTGTGTCTCAAAAATACCTTAGAATTTTGCCTAAAAGGTACATATACTAAAAGTTTATAAGCCTACAATTAATAGAACCTCCTCAGCAGGAATGAGAAGACTTTTATACACCATATTATGGAGTGTCTGTGGTTTGAAAGTTTTCAGGAGTTATGACCTCATTTTCAAAATATTTTAAAACAGTATGTCCTATAATTTTTCTTAGTATGCACATTTTTATACTCCATTTTTATACACTTTATACAAATAATAAGTTGAGTTTTAATTTTTCTGCTACTGTTTTGAAAATACAAGTAATCATACAGGTCATGATCCCTGGGTTTAATTAGGTGACCATACTGAAAACATTTTATAAAAAGACTTAGATAAATAAAACAAGGTCAAAATGCTAACTCATTTTCCAGAGGAGAAATGTCCTGTATGTGTAATTTTTGCTAGCAAGGCACTTAGGTTGCAATAACTTGTACCAAAAGGAGTCACAACAGAACACTGTGAAGTAGAAAGATTTGACAAATGCGATATAAAATTTTAAAGGAGAAAAATCTAATTTGCCCGTAATTTTGCTATCTGGAAATGTTTGTTTATGATTTATCTTATTGTTGCAGCTGGAATCAACTCTGAAGGTAAATTGCTGAAGAAGTAGTTTACTAATCCAGTTTATTCCCATTAGACAGCACTGCCTTATAATGAGTAATGGGAAAACAAGTCTCATTTTTTATGCATGATGTATCCATTTATGTAGCCTTTACAGCCCCAAATATATATATCTGCATCTATGAATACTGAACCTGTTCTGTTTTAATTTTTATCAAACTAAGTTTCTATACTTAAACAAAATAAGTGTCACTGATGTTTTTTATAGTAAAGTAAAATACTTGAAATATGGCCTAAAATTACTAAACCTCACATTAAAATATCATCTTTAAAAATTAAGTTTAATGCTTTCTTTGTAGGACAAGGATAACCTCAATTGGATGGGCTTAAGTAAACATTTCATCATGCAAAATATTGCAAAATTTTCCATTAAGCTATCAAATAAAAAAATAAACAGAAGAAACCTCAGAGTGAACTGTCCCTTGGCATACCTTGGCTCTTGCAATCATTCAAGGTTTGAGGACTTTCTAAACCAGAACCTGTACCTCTACCATTGTGTTTATTACTACCTGTGTACTCATCCTCCCTAAATTTGTCTAATCCTTTTTTGAACTCTGGCAGTTTTGGGGGTCTTTTTTCCTTTTCACATTCACAATATCCCAGGATAATGAGTTCTACACTTTCAACACTAGGGCTAGAAGTTGTGCAGAAATGTTTAACAACATGTGAAATATGAAGACATGTGTTGATTTAGAAGTGCAAGAACTGTCCAGAAGGTCAATGCAAGGCCTGATGCACATGTTCATTTTCAGTGACGAAGGACAGGATGCTCAGATAAGACCTGGGGAAAGAATGCAGGACAGAGCGATCAGCATTAAATATAGAGGGTGATCTGGAGAAAAAGAAAATCATGTAGGATGATTCAAAAGCTTTACTTACATTTAAACAGACTTGTTGAACCAGTCTGTCAAGCAGGCTGTCTAAATGTCCTTGTCATAATTCCAGCCTGGAGGCTGGAATATCGCCCACAGGGCACGTGTTTACACCTCTTACCTCCCCCCAGGCTCTTATGCAAGTGAGTTATGTAAAGATTTAAAGGAAAAGTCTATTTATACTCCCTCTCACACCATCCTTTTTCACAACTGAGAATGTTTTGTTACACAAGATAGAGTTACAGAGCTGGGTGAGAGCAGGATGAGGAAGGTAACAACAAAATACAGGCAGCTGGGAATGGTTCATTTGAGATCCAGAGTAAGTGCAGGCAATGAAGAGACTGTATGTCAGAAGGCTGCCAAAAATGGCAGGAAAGGTCTGTCTCACACAATCTGCCTGGGGGACATGTCAAGCAGCAAAAGGTATGTGAAGGAAGGGGCAGTGTGATAAGTTCATGCTGCTGCTTCTGATCTAAAAGTAGAATGGTGTTCCCTGAGAGATAAATGCATTATTCAGAAGCCATTTCAGGCCTCGACCAAGGCTGGACTAAAGGATAGAAGTATGCATACAGAAGAAACCATTTCATTGTTAGTTGCTTATTTTTACAGAATGCATTAATGGAGGGTGGGGAGGTTTTTCAGCATTGCTAATTTCAGTGGCATTTTTTGAAAAGGAGATGTTGGAGCTATCACTTTCTTCAGCCTTTTTTGTGAGGGTGGGTGAGGATGTTGGGGGAAAAGGGAGAAAAAAAATCTTTTTCTTCTCTTCATGTAGAGGAGGGAAAAGAAAACTGAAATTGGAGACTGAATCACAAAATAACAGTGCACTATACTATCGCTTTTGTTTGTTTTTCAGGCCAAAAAAAACCCTGGGCTGTGGGCCCTGAGATGCAATGGAAATAGAAAAATACTGTAGCTTACAATGGTAAGCTTAATAGAGAATATGATACGTAAAGTGAAGACATAAAGCAGATGATGAGTGATGTCCAGTGAGGAGGTCAACTTTTGGTGGATACCAATATTTTAGTATTGTTATTTTTTTAACATACACATTAAGAAAATAATAGCTGAGTGGTATAACTTGTTTACAGTATAAGGAGAAATGTTTTGCACACTGTGTGAAATCCATGATGTTGAAAGTTTAGTTCTGCCTTCCGAGCTCCACAACTCTTGTTTCTCCTGGATATTTCAGCACCTTATCTCAAATTTTTTTCAGCTTGTTTACTGAATTTTCAGTCTRCTTGCTCAGGAGATTCTTAAACCAGAGCAAGCAGACTAAAAATTCTGTAAATAAACTGAAGAAAATGCAAGATAAGGAGTTAGAGTGTTCAAAAAGTAAGAAGAGCTACAAATACCTTGGCAAGGAATTAACTCTTTACAATATCTACACACATACACATATGCTATATGCATATGTGCTTTCATCATGTGCATTAAGCAGATTTTATACACAGTGGCAGGTGTGGTTTGTCCTACATACCATGTACAGCAGTACATCAGCCACTCGCTGTTTCCCATTTAATTAAAAAGGAAAGCCATAAGTAAACTGCTGACAAAGACACAATATCACAGACAGGCTCAGTGACTGCCACTGTATTTAATTAATTCAAATATAATACAACTAAATGAGTAGAGAGAGGGGAGAGCAAAATCTAAGTATTTTTGAATCCAATTATTCTCATATGTGTACAAATGTAATAACATGCTCCTAAAAACAGATTAAGAAACTATAAATAGAGTTGTGGAGGAATACATTTTAAATGTTCTCTTACTTTTCTTTTAGAAGGTTCATTCCACCCAAATTGGCTTTTGTGGGGTCTTAAGGAATAAAAACGTCCCTCATGCACCACTTTTAATTCTCTCTTCATCTGTAAAAACAAGCCGAGAAGTGGTTTAATTTACTGTTGATCACTGGGGGGCAAAAAAAAGGAATGCAAAATTTAAATGACATTCACACACAAAGTTAATAGCTTTTATCACTCTCAGAAGGAAAGTGTAAAGGAAGTATTACTACATATAATATACAGCCTGCTTTCAGCTTTATAGTCCTTAATAGTTAAGGTACTGTTCTGCAAATATGCATGGACTTAAGACATACAGGTATCTTACCAAGGCGATAGCAGTGAGTCTAATAGTGTATTGTATTTTACTAATATCACAGATTTATTTAGTGCTTTTCATGCATAGATTTCAAATTCCTTACAAAACAACTGAGTGACTGTCATTAACACTATAACAGCTAGCAAAGGCAAAGTGCAGAGAGGTTGGGAGTTAGAGACCAGAAGTCTCCCAGAACGTGGGGGACAGATCTCCAGAGTCCTAGTCCAGTGCACCTACTTGCACATTGCTTCCTTCAAGGGAAAAAAAAAAAAAAAAAAAAAAAAAAAAAAAAAAAAAAAAAAAAAAAAAAAAAAGGAAAAAAAAGGAAAGCTGAAGTAACACACTAAGTGACATGAAATAAAAGCTTATTCACATTTTGATCAAAACCTGACTGATGAGCAATGCGAAAAAGAGTTTTCTTGTACATTTCAATTCCTACTGAGGTAAAACCTGGGCAATTACTTGTCAGAGTTAATGAAGAATAGTAGAATAAACACCTTATCCAAAGTACAAAAAGTTGCACAGAAGAAAKCCCCATCCTAGAGTACATTTTATCTCCATATTTAGAGCACCCTTTTCATGAGTTAAGAGGGCTTCAAGTCCTTCTGATGAATTGGTCAGGGGTTTAGCCTTGATCAGCTATAGATAGGAGATAAGGAAAAAGTCACTCATAAAATCTAGCTCTTAGCTGTTACTTAAAATGGGTCTCAGAAAGACAAAATATTTAATTTTTGATCTAACGTGGAAATACAGTCTAGCAAATTCAGTTCAGTCACTCAGCTGATTGATTTCTGCTCTTTAAATTTCTTATTTGGAATAACCCCATGACCTAAAATAATAAAAGCTATGACAAACATTAATATTGTTTGAAACCTGATGTTGTGTTTTTCTTATTTATGCAGTAATTGCTTATATTCATATGTTTTATCTGGGAAGTGAATGATCTAGTGTCTGCCAGCATAAATTCTATATGTGTATTCATAGTTACTACTGCACATGTTACTAATAGTTTTCTTTGTGTTGTGTGTTTCAGGAAGCAGTTTCTGCCTTTAGACTGGATGTAGTTTCACTGAGCTGTAAATATAAGTCTCCAGCCAAACAATCTAGATTTCAGGGAGTTTTTTTTTCCCTCCTCCTGATCTGAGGATAGAAGATGCAATTAATATGATGGGACTACAGCAGATATCCAGTAATGCTATTACCAACTGGCTAGCTCAGCAGTATGTTTTCAGCATTTTTTATGGTACAGCAAACATGGAAGAGATCCCTTTCTGTCAGACCAAATCAGCTGCATACTCCAAAGAACGGCACTAAGCATACACAGAACACCAGCAGAGTTAATGCTACTATCAACATGCTTTTCAGTTTTCTCATCAAATCTACAGCCTGCTTCTTCCATGTATAAATGAGTCTTTTTCTGTTTCCATTTGTTACTGTAGGTAATAACAATAATTTTCCAACTGATATGTTCCCCTGTGAAAAAAATTATCTCTTAGGGACTGATGAGTAGTATGACATCCTCATTAATACCAGCTGAATCAGTTAAAATCCAATGAATACCAAATGTATTAATGATAATGTGTGGATAGTAAATAGAGTTTATTGTTACTTACACCAAATAGTGCCTTATTTATATGTGTTTCCATAAAACAGCCTCATCAGACTATGACCCTAAAGAATGAATTTATGCCTTCCAGCCCATCAGCACCATCTACTGCAACTTGGCATAACAACAGTCTTTGCCACAATAAGCACAAGTTTCAACTTTTTTTTTTTTCCTTACATCTGTCATTCTTGGGATTTTCTTTTTATTCCCACTTATTGCTCCAATGTGGCCTATCAAAAAAGGTTTTAATTTGTCATTTCTGAAAAAGTTTCTGGAAATGTGACTTCTTTTTCAGAAGAAATCATCCTGTGGACTTCAACTGGTTGAACTCAATAATTGTAGAAGTTTTGAAAATGCTTAAGGTCAAAACATATTTTCAGTTTCTCTTGCTTTTACCTGTCAGGGTGGAGGAGATGAAGGGAAAGAACAGGAAAAAAAAAAAGTTTTAAGTTCAGTATAAACTAAGTCCCTAAAATCCATTCCTGCAAATGAAACAATAGCCCTCTCATGTCTCATCAGGATTGAATAGGAAAAACTTGGCAGAATCTCATCAGGTTATCAAGTAGATCCTAGACTTTCAACATGGTCCTCCCACACAATGCATTCATAATTTTGCTCCTAAGGCAGAGAGTTCCCTTTATAGACCTAAATACCATCAGGAAAGAGGCTTAACCCATTTGATAATGGCTAGAGATTTGCTATCTGTCATCATATCTAATTTTAGCTATATAACTTTCTCCTTTGTCTTCTTCCTTTCTTCCCTCCATTCAAAGGTAGATGAATCTGCAAATCTCTCTGCAGATTTTTGTTACACTGTACTGGACTTGCTGCCTTACAATGCCATGAGCTAAATCTCACCAGTTTATTCAGATTCATTCTGGCACAATACCAATGGCTGCAGTGACTGTTCTGACTCCAGAACCATGCTTGGGCAACTGAAAAAGAAACATGCTTTCAGTCATGTTTCAATAGSACCTGTCACATCCTTGGTTATATAGTGCATAACATTTATGAACTCTTGCTGCGGAAAAGAGCCACTGTGATGAAATTAAAGAAAAACGTGTTATGAGAAAGAAGGGATCTACCTTTTCCTCATATAAACCAATGTAAATCTTAAATTTCCCCCTTTAGGTCACTTCACTTTACTCCAGAATGAGCACCCTAGCACAGGTTACACTGGTACTTCAGACAAGCCTGTCAAACAATCAACTTATTTGTGACACTTACAAAAATATGCCTACACATGCTTGCCTTCATGGGCTTAATAAATTTGATATGCTTTATTTAGCAGATGTTAAATTATTTAAAACTGGTCTGCTTGTAAGAATACCTGGTATGTAAGACATAGATTTAAAAAAAAGGTTGTTAAGTAGTGTGGATATAGAAAGAAACGAGGTCCTGAGCACGCTGCATACAACAGAACAGCAACCTTCCAGGGAAAACACAGTGAAAAATCCCACAATTGTAAATTGAGCACGTTCCTTCCTTCTCCTTCTCATTCAGGCATATGATAATTTCTAAAACCTTTCCCATACTTTCTTTTAGTGATTTGAGGATTACAAATCCCTAAGATTATATGACTCATTATGTGCCTTTCTGGGTTATACAATGGCTACTTCCTTCTCAGGCAGGCAGGCAAATCTAGAAGAACTCAGGAAACAGAAATACATAATTGCATCTGTCAAACATATAAGCAAAACAAACTATTTTTTGATGTGAGCTTTCCATTCTTAAAAGTCAGATTTTTTTTTTTTTACAGTCACAAAGTATTGGCACAGGAACATTTCCTTTTCAGTATGTCCTTCACACTCTCCCCTGCAGTCTCTTGATACTTAATATATTCTTTTCTTTTAGCTTCCAACTCCTCTTTTACCTGTCCATCAATGCTCTATTCCATAGATCTAAGCATGGTTTTCAGTCTTTTTTTCTTTTTTTTCCTAGACGAAAGGAGGTTGTGTTTTTGATTCTTTTCACTGCAGTAGAGGAGATGGAACTTTAATGGCTTTAATAAAACTTTTCTCCTATATTCCAACGTTAAGTAATCCTTTCCACATATTGTATTTTGCTGTGTTAAAACTTACTATCTACAAAAGGTAAAGTTTTCCTCTTTCAGTAATTGATTACATTTTTAATATTCATTAATTCATTCATACTGGATATTTTCAGTGTAGCACATACATTAAATCACCATTATGACTCAAGAGTTTAAATGAGCTAGTCATAATCTTGAGATAAAGGACATCCACACAAAAAAACTCAAAACAAAATGGTGCAACACTTACGCAAGCACTGACTGATTTACATAGCTCCAAATGCCAAACATAAATGTATTAATATTACAAAATTTATACTATATCTTTTAAAATACCAAATTTGTGATATGTATTATGAATAAAAGTCCAGATCTTTGTCCAATTTGAAATTGGTGGGCCTACTACAATACATTTAATTCAATGGAATATGTCTAATTTAAATCACTGTAGGATAATGTTTTAAGCAAGACTACAATTGGTGAGGTAGGCAGGATCTGGAGCAGGTGAAAGCATTTTCCCTTCAAAAACTGACAGAGTACTGGATTTTCATTCAGGTAGTCTCTGATGAGTTTAGAGAATGAATTCCCAAAATGATGTCATGTGGTCTCATGACAGAAGAGTCCTTCAATATTTCAAAGAATCACTAGGACAGCACTGGCTGAGCAATAAAAAACGTTTTTTGATTAAAGGTTTGTCAGCATTAGTGCATGGATTAAAATACCTCAGATACGATTGACAAAGGCATTTGAAGTGACAGCAGATATGTAAAAGGTTCAGACAAGAAAGCTCAAAGATATTGTTCAGCTTCTGTAAAAGAAATTACTAAGTAGACCAGGACTCTTCAGTCTGGAAAAGAGGTTAATTACAGTATAGAGTGAATAGAATATAGAATATATTATATGGTACCTGAGTGCCATGAACTGACTGGATAGGTACTAGTTGTTCTCCACCTTTTACAATGACAGAACTATGAGGAATCCAATGAAGGTAGCAGATACAAATAATAACAATAACAAAAATAACAATAATAACTCATAATTCATGGAACAGGAAGCCTGGGAGACTTGTTGCCAAAGGTTGTTATAGGTGCTGGAAGTCTATATGAGGTCCAGGGGAAAAAATCATGGGAAAAAAACCACTGAGAAATGATAAATGTCTCAAAGTTCCCTGTGTTGAAAATTGGAGACTGAAAAATAGGAGGAAGATACTCTTTTCCAGGCATCCTCTTACAGACACTCTTGAAGAAAGGATAAGGATTAAAGAAACCTATCAGAAGTGAGAAACTTTAAATTGTACTGACAATTTGGATGTGCACAAAACTCATTGTAATAAGCAAGGTCTTGCATTAATCTTGGGTGTGATGTATCCCTGAGGTCCCTTCCAAACTCTGAGTCCTTTATTTCTCCCAGATGTCTTTTTTTGTCTCTTTTTATCACCAGCTTTTATCACCTGTCAATAGACCCTTTAGGTCCAGCCAAGTTCATTTAAGCTTTCTCTGCAGGCTGAAATGACCGATGTGAATTAGTCCCAGCCAAACACCAACCCTTCTACCCCAGTCAGATTCTACACAAATCATTACCTATCTTGTAATACGTGCTTTAGCATAAAGTATTAAAGAAATTTAGTATTAATGAAAAGTGATAACTTTTCAGTAATTGACCATGGACATGCAGCCACCGGCCACTTAATACCTCATTTACTGGTTTTCATAAGTCTGAGTATTGCTGAACTTCATGTTTTGAAATGGGGCCAGCTATAATCAGATGAGCCTAATTTCAAATTAGTAAAGTTTTCAGGTTTCTTTCTTTTTTTTTAATTCTCTAGTGAAAGAGAATGGCTTCTTGTAGGATAAATCCTCACATACACAGTGATGTTAACACATGAGCGTTGTGATGTTCCTGCAACTACTTAAAGTTAATTATATTGAAATACGCCTTGTTTTTTCCAGATTCACTGTGCTGGAATGGTGACTATGGCCATGAACTTGTAGAGATGTCCATAAGTGAAAGCAAAGGCGTACCCCAAAATCTTTCCAGTTGTACTACAGGGCACTGTCACTTCAGAAAGCAAAACAAATAAACAAAAAGCCTAACAGTCTTTCTCCTTTTCTTCCTCCTTTTTACTATTGCCAGATATGCTTCACAACATGAAGCATGTATCACAGTCATCCTGAATTCATCTTGATCTGTTTTCTCCATCAGTTCATCAGCAGTCTGGGAGCACTGGTATATCAGGTTCCTCTTTATTATCTGAAGCCCTTTTCTGATGCCTAGATTCACATTGGCAGAAAAAAATTATCCTCTATCAGAAACCTATGTTATGCAAAGCTACCAAACCCTTCTATAACAGCCTAAATGAGACATTGATTCAAACGCAACCCAATGAGCTAACAATTGGCTTTAGGTGGCCGAGTAAGGCTAGAACAGGCCAGGTTGGAAGACACCTCAAAAGATCACCTGGTTCAACATTTTGTGGGGAAGGGAGCCTAAATGAGATTATCTAGCACCCTGTCCAATCACATCTGGAAAACCTCCAGTGATGGAGATCCTACCTCGTCCCTGGGGAGGTTGTTCCGGTGAATGGTTGTTCTCACTGTAAAAAATGTCTTTAGTATGTCAAGATGAAACTTCTCCTGGTGCAACTTGTACCTGTTACCCCTTGTCGTCTCTGTGTGCCTCTTTGTGAAGAGAGAGCCTCCATCTTCTTTGTAGCTGCCGTTTAAGTACTGGAATACTGTGATGAGGTCCCCCCTGAGCCTTCTCTTCTCCAGGCAGAAAAGACCTAACTCCTTCAGTCTTTCCTCACAGGGCAGGTTCTCCAGATCTTTGATCATTTTTGTGGCCCTCCTTTGGATCCTCTTCAGTCTGTCCACGTATTTCTTGAATTGTGGGAACCAGAACTGGACACAGTACTCCAGGTGCAGCCTGACAAGCGCTGAGTAGAGTGGAACGATCGCATCTCTACCTCTGCTAGTAATGCCCCTGTGGATATACAGACCAGGATCTGATTTGCCTTCATTGCTGCAGTGGYGCACTGCTGACTCCTGTTCAGCTTGTTGTCCACCAGGACCCCCAGGTCCTTTTCAGCAAGGCTGCTCCCCAGCCACACAGATCCGAGCCAGTACTGGGCTCTTTGGTTGTGTCATCCCAGGTGCAGGACTGTGCACTTGTCTTTGTTAAACTTCATGCTGCTATTGCTAGCCCACTCTACCAGACTATCCTGGTCTTTCTGTAAGATAGCTATCTCTTCAGACATGTCCACCTCATCACCCAGTTTGGTGTTATCAGCAAACTTGGTGAGGGTGCTTTCAATCCCATCATCCAGATCATTTATGAAGATATTGAACAGCATGGGGCCCAGTATTGATCCCTGGGGTCCCACTTGTGACAGGCTGCCAGCCTGAGTAAAAACCATTGATCACCACCCTCTGAGTGCAGCCTGTTAGCCAATTTCCTACCCGTCTTGCAGATTAGCTATCCAGTGTCTTGCCAGTTTTGCCAGAAGGCTGTGGGAAAAACTGGCACACAGAATGCTGTTAAGTGCCTTGACCTTGAGGGTCAAATGTTGATCACAGGACACATGTGGAACACAATCAGATTTATGGTTTCAACTYCATGCAGTTGTATAACTGTCTACTTCAAGAAACCTAGAAGGGTTTTCATGAAGGTGAACTTTAACAATGCTCGATACACAGTTCAAATCCAAAAAAACAAAACCCACTAAATGTCCCTATTCGGTGTGTGAACTTTCAAAGGAACTGAATGCTTTTAGAGCACATGAACAAGTCAGTCTTTAAACTGTGTAATGGAAAAGGTCTGTGCTACAACAGAGGTATATCTGTTTGTACGGTATAAAGCACAAATATCACTAAATTATAGAGTAGGAAGGAGTATGATATCAGCCAGTATTTATCTGACAAGCCCATTGCACATTAGGCTGAAGAATTTTGCAAGCAATAGGCAGTGTGGGGTGGTGAAGAGCTTCAAAGAATAACCTGGTAAAATTACAAACTAATCCCAGAAACTTTCTGACCTAACAACCTTCACACTAGGAAAGCAATCATAGCATAAATGCCTCCTGCAAGCCCTAATCTACTAACACTCAGCTGGTTCATAGTATTCCACTTTTCCAAAAATTTCAAGGTTTTAGAAGCTGTAATTAAATGGGTCATTACAAGTATTGTGTAACCAGAAGAAACTTGGGGTCTTGTGGACATGCCAAAAATTCCAGTGGAAGCTGTCTGTAACTGCATTTCTGCAAAATGGTTACTTACACATTTGCAGTATAGATGTAACTACTTACTGGTACACATAGTTGTAAATAACTTCACAAGTTACAGGTTGGTGGTAATTCTACTGGGTCTTAAGACTGAAATTTTATTACTGGGTTCATGGCCAGTCAGTAATGACAGGAATTAACTTCAGTGACCATTTGAGCAGATATTTTGGTTTACTTTCATTCACTGTGCATTTAAAATTAACTCCTCTGACTTTTAGAGAATGAAATAAAGAGCTGCAGAGAGTAACATACTTGTAGTGTACGTCAGGTTTTATTAGTCGAAAAGACTAAAACACTGTGGTGCACACACTGGAGCACATCTAATGTAATAACATATATTATATATTACCTTTTTGCATTTTACGTTATATTCCACCATCATTCTACTCAAGCAATGATGGAGAACATTTCTTGTATCATAAAAGAGAAAGCTATTTAAACAAATAAAACAAGTGTCATGTAGTCTATTTCAGATACTCTTCCACCATGAAAGAGTTTGGTTTGTTTTTAAGGAACTACAGGACAGCATTTGCTGAATCTTATTATGAATCTTACTATGTTTCACCTAGGAAAACTATATTCCCTCTCATCTTGTTCAAAGCATTTCAGAACCCCTTTGATTCAGCAACATTTTGGAAAAAGAAATGGAAATCCTTACAAAATGTGAGTTTTATGGATAACTGCAAGATATAACAGATATTTGGGAAAAATTACTGATGTCCTGAAATAAAAAGTTAAGTGGCAAATGTGATTTTCTTTGGAAATACAAAAGCTTTGCATACTTCTGCCTGGGGAAGAAACAATCACCTAGAACTAGCCAAGCAACTGTAATGCTTAATTACATTGTAGATTTTTTTCATGTTGTTCTGCTTAGGCCTATTAGAACTCATTTAGCTGTAGTTTCAACCTTCATTCTCTCACAAATTCAGTTTGTACCCATTAATTGCAACTGTCATGAAAGAAATGCAGCCATTAACAATGCCAAAATCCCAATACATGTATAGACATAAGCTTGGGATGTGACACTAATTGTTATGAAAGCTTTGACACAATCCTCTCCTGAACCCATGAAAATTATTAGCTCAAAACATTGTTACTGGAAAAAGACTTTATAGCTACTTACAGCAAGTGAGCAATAGGAGGCCAAATGCTTTCAAAACAGGTTAACGAGTTATCATAATTACTGAACAACTATTATCTCACAAACTGGAAGAAACTTTCCCTAGGGTAATTTCTTTTTACACTATGAACTTTAAAATTGGAGCCGGGCCTGGAAAAAGTGGATCAAAATAATGTGACTGATATAAGCACCAAAGTTTAGTTCATTAGATCTATATTTAAGAGAGAAATACGAAACAGTTCACAATGGCCTACGTATTTATTTGTCATTGCATAAATGCAAAATAGCTGTAAGCATGCCTAAACTAATACGGTGACAGTATTTGATAGCGCAAATGAGGACGAAAAAAGCAAAAAGAAACCCTGTGGCAGACCGTGTATTTTTATTCAAATGCATTGGCATAAGAAACAGATGTTAAAAGAAGTTAATCCAATATTTATATCAACCTCCAGGAGCAGTAACACTTCATAGTCACTAAAATGAAAAGTGCCTTAAAATGAACTAAAGCAAGACTACAAATTTTTACTTTATTCATGACAGCACCTAGAGCTCAGATATGTAGCACCAGAATATCAGATCAGGCTGCCTAAGGTAGACGTCTAGGCTTCCCATAAGGTCAGAGAAGAGTGAGAGAGACAAAAGGAAAAAGAAGAAGAAGAAGAAGAAGAAGAAGAAGAAGAAGAAGAAGAAGAAGAAGAAGAAGAAGAAGAAGAAGAAGAAGAAGAAGAAGAAAGAAAAAGATGATGATGAAAGAAGAAGAAAAAGAAGAAAAAAAGAAGATAGAAGAAGAAGAAGAAAAGAAGAGGAAAAGAAGAAGAAGAAGAAGAAGAAAAGAAGAAGAAGAAGGAAAAAGAAGAAGAAGAAGAAAAGAAGAAAAGAAAAAGAAGAAAAGAAGAAGAACTATCCAGAGACAGAACATAACATGTGAAAAGTCATGATAATCAAGCCAATAGGAGAGAACATCAAGCAAGAAAGTAGGAAATCTTGCAAATTAATAGGTACTCGGCTTGGGAATTGCTCCTACACTTGTTCAAGGAAACAATCTGCTAAGAACAGTGTTCATCTTGTATTGTACAGTCTAGAAGTCCCTCCATTTCCATTGTCAGGATGTAAGCCTCCGGTTCAGGTAGAGAAATGAGAGACTCTCCCTGTCATACACACATACAAACACTGTGGCTCTCAGTCTTATTGAATGACGAACCAAAAACTTTCAGGCTGAAGGAGTGATTAAGAAGCCAGGTTCCACTTCCTAGGTTAGCACCCTAATCAAAAAGATATTACGCAAAATATAGGTGATTTTGAATAAACATGTCTTGGTTTCGGCTGGGATAGAGTTAATTTTCTTCCTAGTAGCTGGTATAGTCCTGTGTTTTGGATTTAGTATGAGAATAAAGTTGATAACACACTAATGTTTTAGTTGTTGCTAAGTAGTGCTTATACTGGTCAAGGCCTTTTCAGCTTCCCATGCTCTGCCAGGTACACAAGAAGCTGGGAGGGAGCATAGCCAGGACAGCTAACCCAAACTGGCCAATGGGGTATTCCATACCATATGATGTCATGCTCAGTACATAAACTGGGGGGAGTTGGTCAGGGAGCAGAGATCGCTGCTCAGGGACTGGCTGGACATTGGTCGGTGGATGGTGAGCAATTGCATCGTGCATCACTTGCTTTGTATATTCTTGTAGTAGTAGTAGTAGTAGTAGTAGTAGTAGTAGTAGTAATATTTTACTTTGTTTTATTTCAATTATCAAACTGTCTTTATCGCAACCCACGAGTTCTCTCACTTTYACTCTGCCAATTCTCTCCCCCATCCCACCGGAGAAGAGTCCTTTTTGGCACCCAACGTGTGGCTCAAAGGGTTTGAGATAATAACAGGTTAACCAGCGTGCATTAAGGAATTTATATCTGTTAACAGTTGCCAGTCACAATATTGATTCATCTGTTCTCGATATTAGTTTATCTGATCTGCACCATGCTCTTGTTTTTCCTGTACATGTTAAAGATCAGTGTTGTTTTTTGCAGTCTGCTGTGCTCTGCAGTGACTAGCGATGTTTTGCCTGGGAGATTTGTTATTAAAATACTGGCCTTGAGCTTAATCAGGTATTTGGTATTTGGGTTTTGTACTGAAGCCATTACTGTACTTTGGGTACCACCTCATGGAGACAATTAACAATTATACCTCTTCCTCTGAGAGGTTTTTTATGGAGGAAATACAGAATGGCACCTTCACTACCTTCTTCTATGATGTTTCCTCCTTCATTACAATAACTTTTCAGTATCTTGAACATCCTTGGATTGGTAAGATACTTCTATTGGTATTTCTTGGGAATATTGTTTCAGTTTTGTCTAAGGTTAATAAGCAATGTAAGAATATCATCCAGAGATCTGCCCCAAGGCTGGATAATTATGAGTGGCAGGGTGTGTGGGATAGAATGGGCAAATGCCTAGGACAGCAGGCACCCCCAGTGTTTTGGAACTTCACCCCTGAACAAGTGCAGAATCCTGAAAAATTAGTAGAATATTTGGAAAAAGTATGCTGTCACCCTGGCAATTCTAGGGAGACACAAATCACTGCAATGTGCTGGGGCCTGGCCCATGCCTACTGAGCCCTGTTCAACGCTATTCAGAACCCTCAAGGGGAAGAGGAGGTCCCTGGATCTGATGACAAAATAAGGGGCACTGCAGTTACTCCAACAGCTGCGACAGGCACTGGCAGCAATATTGCTCCAACTGAGACTCCCTGATTCCCATCCATAAGCTGATTCGTCAACTGGAGAGCCAGGGAGTGATCAGCAAGACTCGCTCACCCTTTAACAGTCCCATATGGCCAGTGCAAAAGTCTAACAGAGAGTGGAGACCAACAGTAGACTATCATGGCCTGAACAAAGTCACGCCGCCATTGAGTGCTGCTGCGCCGGACATGCTAGAACTTCAATATGAACTGGAGTCAAAGGCAGCCAAGTGGTATGCCACCATTGATAACGCTAATGCATTTTTCTCAATCCCTTTGGCGGCACAGCGCAGGCCACAGTTTGCTTTCACGTGGAGGGGCGTCCAGTACACCTGGAATCGACTGCCCCAGGGGTGGAAACACAGCCCCACCATTTGCCATGGAGTGATCCACACCACACTGGAACAGGGTGAGGCTCCGGAACACCTGCAATACATTGATGACATCATTGTGTGGGGCAACACAGCAGAAGAGGTTTTTGAGAAAGGGAAGAAAATAGTCCAAATCCTTCTGAAGGCCGGTTTTGCCATAAACCAAAGTAAGGTCAAGGGACCTGCACAGGACATCCAGTTTTTAGGAATAAAATGGCAAGACGGGCATCGTCAGATCACCATGGATGTGATCAACAAAATAACAGCCATGTCTCCACCAAGTAGTAAAAAGGAAACACAAGCTTTTCTTACGCATTGTGGGTTTTTGGAGAATGCATATTCCAGATTACAGCCTGATTGTAAGCCCTCTCTATCAAGTGACCTGGAAAAAGAACGATTTGAAATGGGGCCCTGAGCAACAACAAGCCTTTGAACAAATTAAATGGGAGATAGTTCATGCAGTAGCCCTTGGGCCAGTCCGGGCAGGACAAGATGTAAAAAACATACTCTACACCGCAGCCAGGGAGAATGGCCCCACCTGGAGCCTCTGGCAGAAAGCACCAGGGGAGACTTGAGGTCGACCCTTAGGGTTTTGGAGTCGGGGATACAGAGGATCCGACGCCTGCTATACTCCAACTGAGAAAGAGATATTGGCAGCATATGAAGGGGTTCGAGCTGCTTCAGAAGTGGTTGGTACTGAAGCACAGCTCCTCCTGGCACCCCGACTGCCAGTGCTGGGCTGGATGTTCAAAGGGAGGGTCCCCTCTACACATCATGCAAYYGATGCTAYGTGGAGTAAGTGGGTCRYRCTGATCACACAACGGGCCCAAATAGGAAACCCCAGTCGCCCAGGAATCTTGGAAGTGACCACGGACTGGCCAGAAGGCAAAGATTTCGGAATATCCCCAGAGRAGGAGGTRACGCGTGCTRARGAGGCCCCACTGTATAATAAACTACCAGAAAATGAGAAGCAATATGCCCTGTTCACTGATGGGTCCTGTCGTCTTGTGGGAAAGCATCGGAGGTGGAA
>JAYKAV010002782.1:223541-249712 GCA_035582835.1 Phoebastria nigripes
TACTGACTCATGGATGGTGGCAAATGCCCTGTGGGGGTGGTTGCAGCAATGGAAGCAGAACAACTGGCAGCACAGAGGTAAACCTATATCTGGGCTGCTGCATTGTGGCAAGATATCGCTGCCCGGGTAGAGAACCTGGTTGTAAAAGTGCGTCACGTAGATGCTCACGTACCCAAGAATCGGGCCACTGACAAACATCAGAACAACCAGCAGGTGGATAAGGCTGCTAAGATTGAAGTGGCTCAGGTGGATCTGGACTGGCAACAGAAGGGTGAATTATTTATAGCTTGATGGGCCCATGACAGCTCAGGCCATCAAGGAAGAGATGCAACATATAGATGGGCTCGTGATCRAGGGGTGGACTTGACCGTGGACACTATTGCACAGGTTATCCATGAATGTGAAACATGCACTGCARTCAAGCAAGCCAAGCGAGTAAAGCCTCTTTGGTATGGAGGACGATGGTTGAAATATAAATATGGGGAGGCCTGGCAGATTGATTATATCACACTCCCACAAATCCGCCAAGGCAAGCGCTATGTGCTTACCATGGTGGAAGCAACCACCGGATGGCTGGAAACATATCCTGTGCCCCGTGCCACCGGAGGCAGTGAGTGAGCACAGGCGGTGTGCTGTTTAGTTGCTGGCTAGGGTTAAACCACGACAAAACATTATTATCTATATTTCTGTGGATGGACTGAAACTGTTAAATTATATTGTGCAATTATTCCTCACTTTCTTATCACGACCACCTCCATGTTTTTGTGATTCTTAATTCACAAGCAGTGGGAAAGCGTCTCTGTGCATTCAAGTTACCAGTGAAATACCTGGTGAACATATGTTTCTCAGGAGTTAGGAAATGATGAATACTCTGCTGTTTATATAACTCTACAAGAGCCTGATTCAGGTTCCATTAAAGTTAATAGAAAGCTGTCCACAGATTTCAGAAGTGCAATGAATCACTGAAGAGTGCTGTCCTGCCTCATAAATATTTTGATCTTTATAGTCAACATCTATTTATGTAGGTTTTTAGATGTAATTGATAGTAGAGCCTATATAGTCATATTAGCTTGTCTAGTTAATTCTAAATGGAAGAAAAACACAATTAAATTGCATGCTCAACTTAAAATAAAAATATTTCAATATGTTACTTAAATCCTATTAGCTGCAATTACTTCAGCGTACTAACTTTCAACATACACTAAAAATGATTAAGGATCTTTTTTTTTTGAAAAAGACTTTTCAAAGGGGATACCAGCTATCAGGGACAATACCAGGTATCAGCTCTCAGCTTTTGGTAAATAACTCATGAAGAGAAGATTGCATGGAAACAATCTGAAATGCTTCATTAGCCGGAAGAGTTTGTACCCTACATATCACTCTCTAGTTTATACCTCATGATCATAAGGGCCAGTTTCAAGTCCCTATGGAAGAAACTAAAGCTATTAAGGAAAGTACTAGATTTACTGGCATTTGAACCAAAATTGCAGTTTCAAATTCATAAATGCATTGAGAGAATTACATTTTTATTGTGTGTTTAAACCTACTGACAGATATTCATCAGTTTTATTAGTTATAAACAATAGCTTTTTTCCATCTTATCTATCTTTTGTTCACCTCGTCTGCCACCACTGTGCTACTAAGTTAGTTCTGTGAACCAGCTCATGATGAGATACTGAGAATCAGACTGCACTTCCACTCACCCTTTTTTGGTGGTGAAGCTGATTTAAGAAGTCCGTGATGCAACACAACCATCCCCCCCATCAGTTACAGTTTGCCATCAGTTCAGTTCTCCAAGTATTGCTACCTATTACCACTGTATATGTACAGATAGTATTTCTATATTATAAATGCATTTCTATATTTAATTTATAGAATATGTATATGAGTATATTGTGTGTGTGTGTTTGTTTATGTGTATATATTAAAAAATATATTGTATACCAAGTCAAAGCCATGATCCTCGTTTAAAAAAAAAAAAAAACAGGGAGGGAAGGGGAGAGGGATGTGAGTAGGAATGAAGAGCCAAAACAGAGAATGTCTCACGCTGTCTGTCAGAAAGAAAAGGTATGTGAAACCTGGTATACACATATATTACCTTGCTGTTGATAAACATAACTTGACAACTAAGTAGTATGTAGGAAGAAATTTAGGGGCCAGCCCTGGAAAAGAATGTTCTATATCAGGAACTCTCTGGCCTTTTCTAATCTTTCCCCAGTCTTCAGTCTTTCTCTCTTTCCCACGTTGGTTCTTTATATAAATTCTTGTTTAATTACTTCCTGTATTTCCTCCTTAGATTTAACCCATTTTTAGGGGTTTGGAACCATTATACCTAGGATGTGTTGGCACTGCAGACCTCAATGTAGCAGAAAAATATTTGAGCTATCCATAAACAACCTGCAGTAACTTTACAGGGCTCATCTAGCCTGTGCTACCATGGCCAAACAGTGCCAGGGAGCTGAGTTAACTCATTGGCAATACCAGTGAGTCAGACAAAGAGCAAAGTTGTTTCCCCATCTAATGGTTAGAGTAGCGTATACTGTTAAACCACTGAATCAATCCTTACATTGTTTCTTTGGAATGACTACCATATGATAACCTAATATCCCTCATGGATATCTATTCATACAAATAAATCTCATTATGGAAATACCCTATAGCTAGATCTGAGCACAGTCACATTCTCTGGTTTCAAAGTGAATGAACAGCCTTTACCTTATGGAAGGGGGAATATTTCTAATGGACAAATCAAGAAAATTTTGACAGAAATGATCTGCTTATGGTGTGCAGCTGTTCCATTTAAGTTTCCAGATGAATAAAACTTGGGTAAGTGTGATTTTTGTAGACGCAGTATGATCTGTAAGGTGACAGGAAACAATATATGTATCTTTAATATGGAACAACAGATGAAATCCCTGCGAGCCTTCAGAAAACATCATTGAGGCTAATGTGTTATTGTTAATGACCCTATGGCTTACCATATGTCCAGGCAGTAAAGTTAGCTAATGCGCTATTGTTTTTTCTAACTTCAATTCCTTCATAAAACAAGCTGATAGGAATATAACGGTATTAACGCTAGAGAAATGGAGGAAAACTACAGAGGAGAAGGCACTCGGTTTTATTCCAGGGTATCAGTATTCAGACTATATTACATTCATTAGTATTTACAAAATTTACTCCCTGACAGTAGCTGTTTGTATAAATTCTGACCTCGATTACAAATATGACCTATATGAATATGCAAGAAGGTGGTGTTATAGATTGCTCATTTCCAATAACAGGACATGGGATTAACAAATTGATGAATACTGGATAATAGATTCAATAAAAATTTCACAAGTAGTAAGGAAACTAAAAAACACAAAACCATGCTGAATGCAAGAAAATGCAGAAGACAAACACCAATGAATAATGATGAAGATGCTCGGTAACCACCTCACGGTAATTTCTGAGTAGTGCTAAATGTCACAAAATTTTAGTTCTAGAAATTAATAACTTCAGAGAAAGAGTCTAGAGACAAAATTTATCTCGTTCTCATTAGTATAAAGACAGAAGAGCTCTAGTGKCAGTGGAATTACTCTAGAACTACCTTGGGTATAACTGAGATCAATATCTAGACTTCAGAATACTAAAAGTGTACAAAGCTTTTTTCACAGAATTACTTATTTTGTTTTGTACTTCTGTGTTCTGTGTTTTCAGATCAAGACTTCTTCTCATTTCTTCTTATTTCATAATTTAAAGAGTAAGGATGTATATGCATATGTGAGCATGCCTACACACAGCCACATACATACACAAGTTAGTTGTGACTTTTCCAAAGGAAAAATATCAACTTCAGAAAAGAAATCAACATTTTCTACTTTGAAAGTCACAGTTAGGAATCCCTCACAGCTGTTTTGGAAAACTGTATCAATTTTAAAATGTTGAATGTTTCTGTTAAAGAGAATTTGAAGCAACTATTAAAAATTTAATTTTTACTTTTGCCTGAATGTTCTATCGTAAAAAAAAAAATCATTCTTTCTGGTCTGAGTAAACTATAACCTCTTCTGGGTTACAAAAAGAAAAAAAGCTTAATTGACTATGTGTGTAATTACACCATGTGGTAAAGTTTATATTTAATTATTCCTCTCATGTGGTCTAATTTCCTACTTTGCCTTTCTGCCAATCCAAACCAATAAAATGGCCCATAAAAGCATTAAATTACAATGGTTTTCACTGGAATGGAGCAGGTAAGAAGGTCATGTAAACAGGTATCCAATTCTCCTGAGARCCTGTAGATACTTGTCATGCTCTTTTCAGCTGTTGGTCATCACCTTAAAGCTGAGACTGGTGCTAAAAGGGAGAGTTGCTTCTTTTCTGCTTCATTCTACTGTAAAGTTGAATAGCTTCATTTAGCCCTTTCATAGCTTTTTCTGGAAGAAAACACTCACTCTTCAGGCATCTTTATTACAGAAGGGGGCAATTTAATAGCTAAGCAAGGAAGTCTGCTTAGATAAGGCTCTCCACACCTCCATTCAGAGAAAACAGCTGGAAGCTGAGGCTTCAGTGTTGCACTGACACAAAGTCAAGAAGCAGCGCTCTCACAGTCAGGCATCGCTCAGACAAGGGGGATATCTCAGTAGTCTCACAGCTGTTGGTGTTTGCTTTCCAGCTGAGATGATAGCTCAAGGTGTGAGTGTTTTTTCTTCTGTTCCCTACCACAGCAAAGTTAAATGGCGTAGCTAGGACAAGCAACAGTCTGCACATAAAGGAAGGGAAAACAGAATAATAACAGCCTGGGGCAACAAAAAGGTTGTTACTCTTTTTCAGTTCAAATACATCAAATGTGGATGCATTTTGCATGTTAGAAGGCATGCTCTGTGTGAGTTTGGGATGAGAGTTCAGTTCCTAACCATCAAGACCTACCCAATATTTTTCACAAGAAGATAGATTGATCTTGAATACTAGGCTCATTTGCCAAACTTCGTGCTACTTTCTCAAGATTTTTCTCTCTATTGTTTTAAACAGCCATTTTTATACAAGGGGGAAAAATAGTGAAATAGGAATGAGATAGTATTCATTTCTATAGCATCCATCCATACAAGGGTAATAAGTTCGTCTTCACTCAACCACTTGTCAGCCAAGAATAAGGAAAACATAACTGCTTTTACACATTGCCCAGTGGGTGTTGCTACCTATTCCAAATACTATGATGAAAAAATTCTTGTCTCATATAGATGCTTGCTCACACTTAGCTTTTGGAAACTCTCAAAAGTTTAAAGGGATACCACTATGTAATTCTTTTAATTAACTGTCATTTGTTAGAAAAGCATCCCCACTTACAAATTTAATTACAATGTTAATATAGCTTTAAAACTCCGCAATAATTATCTCTTTTTAGGAGGATCTCATCACACAGGCCCTTTACTGGTGTTATTAGAGCCATCTGCTTTGTCCCATAACATTAATTACAGCCTGGGAATGTTTATGTCTTCTAAATTTATGCAAAATGCCACTATGGCTAATACAGAGTCTTCAAGAGATGCAGGAAAACCTATATAGATCAAGTAGCTAAAGAGCCTTCGTAATCAACAAAAGCACCACAAGAAATATACTGCAGCACACCTGTCAATAAGAAGTTATGCATTCAGATAACTAAAATAGAAAGATCATTCCTGCTATAATTAGTTATAGATATTATGTCTTTTATCTGCTCTCCATATGATTAGTTTTTATTCACAAGACTGGAGTCTACATTTGTCCCTTTCATGCACTGTGGCATGTTCTGGTGCCAGTGTACACTATTTTTAGTTCCTGCACACTTTAAATGATATATTCTGTTATGACTCGGGTGTGATTTATGGCCATATCTTGTTTTTCCACTCCTTATCAGACAATACAGGTAATACAGATATGTCAGTTTGTTTCAACTTATGCCCAACACTCTCTTCTATCACTTCTGGTTTTAATACCATTTGCCAGTGGACAAAATAGAACTGACTATGCCTAATCTTGATGTGTATGGAACAGCTACTTGTCATCTCAGCAGCTTTTCTTCTTTTCTCCTTCTGCTGTTCGTGCAGATGTTTTCTTACTCTTAGTTCAACACTTTATTACACATTTCTTCCATCAACCACAGCAAGTCACCCTGTTTATAATTCAGATATAAAAAAAAAAAAAAAAGAGAAGTGAACACAACTTGAGGACTGAGCATTCAGGTTTAATATTCTTATATTGCTTATCTGGGACTAAGTTAGATTGCAGAATCTTCAGAATTAAAGGCAGGGTGTAGAAAACGTGTATTTTTCTCTCTCTTGTTACAGCTCTGGCATAGCCTGATTTATGATAGCTGGAGATGAATTCAGAACATTTAAGTCTTTTCATATATGTCTGTAATGTTCACAGCTCACAATCTGGTTGCTACTTTTCACTCACAGTGGACATAATTTTGATTTATTTTTATTTTTCCTCTTCTCAGCTTTTGCAGAATGCTGATGAGTGCATTTACTTATAAATACCATCTTGAGATTGCCAAAGTTCTCTTCTAAACAACTTTTTTATAAAGATTTCAAGGAATTCTTTCTTTTTTAAATCTTCATAATCATCAATCATGTTGAATATCAGACTTAAATTCTTCATTGGATTTGGAAATGTATTTGTAGTGTTGTAGTATTTGAAAGCTCAATGTTTACATTGTATATTTGTGTACATTTTATAAACCCACATATATCACTTCTGAAACAAAGTTTAGGATTTGCTGACCAAATATATCCATGACCTGGAAATCTATAATGTATCTTCTCCAGTTTCTTGACAGAGGCTGCAAAAGCAACAAATACATGCATTTCTCAGTAGACATCATTGATATGTCTACCACAATCTCATTTCATAATGATTGGACTAGGTTTCTTCCTGTGTTTGTGGAATGTCCAAGAAAAGTGAAAGTTTTGCTATAAAACCAGAAGTTTGATCATTTAAATGGCAGTGGAACATCTGGTCCTACACTTCACTACCTTCATCTTAAAAAAAAAAAAAAAAAGCAAACCCAAAAAAGGAGCAATAAGAAAACTCTGTTCAATACCAGAACAAAATGGCTTTTATAATTTATTTTTTACTATCACAAAAAGAAACATGTCAATGTTTTCTAGAGGTTTACTTTGATATTTCCATATTTGAGTATTCTGGAATTTCACACTGCAAAAATCTTTTTTTCATTAAAGTACAGAACAAAAGCACACTTTTAAATACCAGAATTTCCCACAGAAGAAAAGTATTATCTTCTATCCAGTTCTAGGAAATATCAGAATTATTTAAAGAAAAGTATTTCAGTCATTTCTATCCCTATATTTGTATGATGCTCTTTGTGGAATAAAATCAAAGAGTAAAAAGATGCTATACTTTATAACTGTAATGTTGTTGTACCTTCCAAAGGTATTTATGATTCTACTAAGGGAATATGGGTCTGAAATGTTACATAATGTGATTTGAAAAATCAATTGCCTACTTCGCATGCTGTGTTTATTCAGTTACTTTTACAGTTTTGCCTGAGATAATGCTTTTATTTACTTTTACAATTTGATTGTTTTGTTTACACTAAATACATTGACTATGGTCCATGCTCAGCCCTTGATGGTGTTAAATATTTCATGTTTTTCCTTAGAGCAATTATTAATTTCTCATTAATCAATGCTTTTAAATATCTGTCTTCACTATAAGACCTCAGAACTTTACAGCATGAGCTGTTTGTTCCCTGAATGTCTTACAAATCTGCACCTCAATTAGCTCATGTCGATGACAACCTCTGTTCCCTTTGAGGTCTATAGAAATTAGGAATACTCAAAAGCACAGAAAAGGTACACAGAGCACTGCAAGATCAAGTCCAGCTTTTTACTGCTCATGAGATGCACATATATAAACCTTTTAGTACACCATCTTGATAGGCCCTAACTTCATCTGACTCTCTGTTCTGGTGATAAAAGATGGGACAGAAAAACTAACAGAAAGAAGGTAAGTGTTATGAATAGAGAATTCTGGTTCTCAAGGAACTTCACATGGTAGCATACATGTGCATTAACATGCATCAACATGGTGCAACGCTAGTTTTCCACCCTGATTCCTATAATGTCTCCATTTAGATTTAGGAGCTGTATTGATCTAAAAATAGAAAATGTAAATCCTTCTTACAGTATACTTTGAAAGTGAATGCTTTTCCTTCTTTTTTTTTTCCTAATTTAAATACAGATAGGCACTTTTTGAGGCCTCCAGCATTACCTGAAAGTTGCACACTAAAAACATTTCAGGTGGAAATATAAATTATTTTATACTACTTGCATTAAAACATTCAACTCTCTGCACCTCTCTCCCTTTTTCCTGCAAGCAGATCAAGGTCTGCTCTCGTTCTCTTTCTGATCGCATTTCTATTAATTCAGTTTTGTTTCCCCTCATTCAGAACTGCATGCCTTGAAACTTCTCAACAACTTTCCAGTTCAGGAAGTAATTATGGCTCCCATTTCACACACAGAAAACAAAAATACAGAAAATGCAGTTACCCAGACAAAGTCCCTAGAGAGTGGTTGCAGGAAATGAACAGACATCTCTTGATTTGAAGTCTAACCTTCTATCTAAAAGATAATTTCTCAGTTCATTCCTGACTCAGCAAGTTAATGAAACACACATTTAAAGCACTATAGATGATTCCAGTATCTGAACTAGCTCTAAATGTGTCTGTATGTTATCTTGGCAAGGGTGCATACCTTCAAACCCCACTGTCCATACAGTTTGGTTACAAGTCCTTCTTGGGATCCCCATTTCCACTAGTAGAGCCCTCCACTCAGAGGGCTGGATCGACAAAGGGATGCTGGATACTACTCAGGCAGATATTTACCTGATAATGACACGAATGCTTGAAGCCCTGCAGACTCAAATTTTCTTCTGGTAAAGATGTTTGAGTACTTTAAGCTATTCCTGATCATCATGTTCACAGCCATCAAAGTCCTGATGGACATAGTTCATGCATATTCTCCAGCTGATTCCCTTTCTGTGAAGTCCAGCTGGTAAAGTCAGTCAACACATGTGTTCCAAAACACATGTGATTTAAATGACAGACCACCTACTAAGTTTCCAGGACTGTTGTTTAAAAAAATACAAGATTTTTGGTCTATGTTTACCATTCCTTTACGATCAGAAATCTCTTTATATGGTCATTTACACAGCATTATCAGGTTGGTGGCTCTATTTGAAAGCTAAGTATATTGAGTTAATAACTTCACAATAAATTTCCAAAAATTTAAACTATTCTTGCATTTCTTTCAAGAATTTTTTTTTTCCAAATATTAACCATCACTTTTCAATATGGACCCTAACATTGGCATAATATGTTGTTATTGGTCTCAGAAATCATGTCTGTAGAATAGTAATATTCTTCTAAATTTATTGGCTACTCTCCTTTTTGTATTATTTCTGCTTAGTCTTTAGATCAAATAAAAGGTGTCATTATAACAAAAGTAATAAAATTATATTCTTTCTGATATGTTTTTGAACTGTTAAAATTAGAAGGCTGCCTATGTTTGAAGAATGGGACACACTCCTACCAATTCAGTATAAATAAWTATGCCTTTGCAGTAGTATAAGATAACATATGTATTTGTATAATATTTTAAGAAACTATCTGCATTTAGATATTTAACCCTCTGAATTACTCCACATCACATATTCTCTTTCTAAAAAGGATGTTACATAAATGACCATCATTTGCTACATCAGTTGTGAAATAGAGTACACCGTTGCTTGAATGTGAAAAATCACACCTATAGCTAAAAGTCCTTTGGAGATTTATCCCCAAATTTCACTTCATATATAATTATTAAGTAGAGCCAATATTTCAGAATGGGCAATCCATACAACAGGATCTGAAGTCTAGCTGAGAAACTGACAGTGAGTTCTGAAATGCATTATTGTAATGTGTTGACTTTCTTGTCTTTGCTGTAGTTGCAGTTTCCCAGCCTCACTCAATGTAAATTGATGAGTTTCATATAAGATATTGTAAAAATACCCACTCCAATGTTTGGACTGCTGGCCAAGCGATTCTTTCCCGTTCAGCATCACTAGCGTAATGTTCTTTCTCTTATGAATTTCTATTTTTATGAGTTTTTGAAGGAAACTTGCCTAGAAAATGCAGTGTGGGGCTGCCCAAACAAGTCTAATAACTCCAGGTGTTTTGATTTGATCAGAGGTGCTGGTGTAAATACAGAAGAAGTTGTCATGGTCTCCTCAGCACAATGCCCTGTCAGCTACAGGATTTGGTTTTGTTGTGTAGGCAGAAAGACTATGGGGAAAAGAAAACTGAGTTTTCAAATATTAGATGCTTCTTTCACTCATCAGACAAAAAAGCTTTGAACAAAAGCATCCCTGTATGCAGTACCTACTTGCCTAACAACAAAAAAAAGAACAAGTGAAAACAGAATAGAAAGGTGTAATCAACAGTTTGTATCCTTCCTATAAATGCATATGATTGCTGTATGATTATCTTCAAATACAGACGGCTTAAAATTATAATTAGGATTGAGAAGTGAAAATAATATAGAACAGTAAAATCCTGCAAACTTGTAGGCAAACTACTTGCCAGTTTTAAGTATCCCCAATCAAAAGAATAGCATACAATACAAATTGATGAAGGGAGGACACAAGAAACACCCTGCAAAGTAGTATTTCATTCTGTTAGGCACTGACTGCAGACATAACCTCTAATCAAACACTTTGGAGAAGTGCCAGCAACAGGGTGAGAGAAAGCAGAAATTTCCTCCACAGAAGACTGTATGGCTGAAATCACCACTAAATGAATTCTGATTGAACTAATGGAAAGTAGGTTCATGCTACATACCTCCCTCATTTTTGTGAAATTCACTGGTCCAGTTTAAAGACACACAGAAATGACTTAGTGGTTGATACCAAGGGCTATCTAACCCAGTGACCTAGCTCAGTGGAGGCACAGGGAAGCATAGGAGCAGGGCAAGCACAGAGGTCATTTCTTCCAAATATCCTTCCAGTCTCCAGCTAAGGTGCCTTTGTCTATTCTTTTTTGACCCTGGTTTTAAGGCTAACAAATGAAATACCTAAGTGTTACTTGTTGCTCTTCAGGGCAATAAAGGCAAAAGCTTTCTGCCACACTGAGGGCAGTTTTTGTCCCTAGCATAAAATTTTGAAGGCATAAAAAGAGAAGCAATGGTTCAAATAGTAATAAAAAAGAAGAGTAGTCAGGAGGCCATTCAGAGACCAAGTAGGACAACAAAAGTGTGAGAAGTAGGTATGGATAAGAGAACTAGTTACACAGCTGGAAAAAAGCCCAGCAGCTAATGTGAAAAGAAATGCTCTCACTAAGGCAAGCCATTGAAGGAATTCAGCGTGCAACATGCCTCTTGTGACCTGTGTGGACCATGTATGGGAGAAGAAAAGCACATCCTTTCCAATAGTCACCAGAGAATGATCACCACATTAGCTTCTGCACAATTAGATATTTTGAAGAATCCTGACAAATACTGAATGCTTTGCCTGTTGCCAAACTGTTATAACATATTATACAACTATGTTCTAATGGTTTACTAATTTCAAATTAAATGTTTGGATTGTGTATTGGGTTTGCGTAGCAAGGTTTTGGTAGCAGGGGGGCTACAGGGGTGGCTTCTGTGAGAAGCTGCTAGAAGCTTCCCCTATGTCTGACAGAGCCAATGCCAGCCAGCTCCAAGACGGACCCGCTGCTGGCCAAGGACGAGCCCATCAGCGACGGTGGTAGTGCCTCTGTGATAACATATTTAAGAAGGGGAAAAACTTGCTGCGYAACAGCAACTGCAGCCGGGAGAGAGGAGTGAGAATATGTGAGAGAAACAACTCTGCAGACACCAAGGCCAGTGAAGAAGGAGGGGGAGGAGGTGCTCCAGGCGCTGGAGCAGAGATTCCCCTGTAGCCCGTAGTGAAGACCATGGTGAGGCAGGCTGTCCCCCTGCAGCCCACGGAGGTCCACGGTGGAGCAGATATCCACCTGCAGCCCGTGGAGGACCCCACGCTGGAGCAGGTGGATGCCCAAAGGAGGCTGTGGCCCCGTGGAAAGCCTGTGCTGGAGCAGGCTCCTGGCAGGACCTGTGGACCCGTGGAGAGAGGAGCCCACACTGGAGCAGGTTTGCTGGCAGGACTTGTGACCCCGTGGGAGACCCACGCTGGAGCAGCCTGTTCCTGAAGGACTGCACCCCGTGGGAAGGACTCATGTTGGAGAAGTTCATGGAGAACTGCCTCCCATGGGAGGGACCCCACGCTGGAGGAGGGCAAGAGTGTGAGGAGTCCAACCCCTGAGGAGGAAGGAGCGGCAGAGACAACGTGTGATGAACTGACTGCAACCCCCATTCCCTGTCCCCCAGTGCCATTGCAGGGAGAGAAGGAGGTAGAGAATTCAGGAGTAAAGTTGAGTCTGGGAAGAAGGGAGGGGTGGRGGAAGGTGTTTTAAGATTTAGGTTTTATTTCTCATTACCCTACTCTGATTTGATTGGTAATATAATTAAACTAATTTCCCCAAGTCAAGTCTGTTTTGACCATGACGGTAATTCCTGAGTGATCTCCCTGTCCTTACCTCAACCCACGAGCCTTTCGTTATATTTTCTCTCTCCTGTCCAGCTGAGGAGGGGAGTGGTAGAGCGGCTTTGGTGGGCACCTGGTGTCCAGCCAGGGTCAACCCACCACAGGTTGTCAGTAAGATTCATTTAAAAGAAATAAATGCAAAAAGGTCAGATGTATGAGGAAGGAGAATGATGTGGTCAATGTCATGAGGGGTTRGCAAGAAAGCAAAACACATTTTAATTATTTATTTATTTAGCAGTCGGTAAGAAAGCCTGGCACTATCCATTTGAACTTGTGATGATTTCAAAGGCAGAAATCATACCTCTACCATTTTGGATTCTGAAACTCCAAACAATTTTTTAATCATTCTTTTATTTTATCTCCAGAACAGCTTCTGAATTGAGAAATTTTATTAAAGGAAAAAGCAGAAAAAAAATCAGTATCTGGTTAGAAGCCCAGATGGTAGACTATTGAAAGTTTCCCTCTTATTTTAATGAGCTTCTGATCACTCCTTTGTTCTATGAGCACTTTTCCATCCAAATATTTTAAAATATTTTAAAAATTATTATATACCTATGGCACTTCTAAAATGAAACTACATCCAAGGTAAAACAGAGTAAAAGCTAAGTGGGAAGCCTGCAAACAGCAGCATGTTGCCTAAATACATGGAAAAGAAAATTTATCTCTAGGTAACTGAAAAATCATGCAAATTTTATTCCTTCTCTCTGTGCCCCCTCAACAAGGAAATGGTAATAGAAAGCAAAGTCTTCATTCTCAGTATTTCTCAGAATGACAATACGAAACCACAAAGAAAGTGAGCTTCTTGGAAATAAAAGTGTCTACTTCAGCAGAAGAATTTATTAAATCAACAATGTGTGAATCTGAGCTTCCAGGAATCTTGATCTGATGATTATATCCCAAGCGATCCCTTTTCTAAGTTGGCAAATGTTATTTTAAAATACTGAGACATTTCTGCACTTAGGCAGTGTTAGACAGCAGCAATGCCTCCTTTTAAGTAGGTGAACCACTGAAAAAACTTAAAATTACTGTTTCTGTATARATGGAAAACTATACAGTTGCACAAACTGAGACTTATAAACTAAAAACCAGCACAGAGAGGCAGTGTGCAGGGTACATGCAGAGTTTTCTGACGTGTCTCTGCTTTAAACAACCACAATGCTTAATATGTTTTGGAAGGCTAGACTTAGTTAATGCTTATTCCACATTTCAAATTTAAAGCACATAAATAATAAGTCTTCATAAGGCTTTAATTTACCAGTGCCAAGGAAACAAATGCACATTGTTTCTACCATCATACTATCTTAGTAGACTAGAGCAAATGTTTGGCGTGAACTTACCACCACCACCACCACATACACAAAAGGTAGATTTAGAGTAAAAGAAGCAATACACACATATTTTGGTAAATTATTCTGTTACAAAAAGCAGAAGAACTAAAAGCCAACTAAACCTAGAAAATGTGAAAATTCTCATTTTTCATGGTGCTTTATTTCCAAATACCCCATACATTTTAAAAAAAAGAAGGAAATTTTGAAATGGGACAAATATTTTAAGTCAATGAAAAATTTGATTTAAAATGTTTTTAACTTATATTACCTTCTCTCTTTTTTTTTTTTTTTTTTTTCCTTTAAGGTAGACCCAAAATGAAATTTATATAGTTATTTTTCTTCTGGCAAACCAAAGAATCTGTTATTTGCATTGCCCAAGATCCAGTCTGATAATCTCAACTACTTTATTGGCTGCATGGAAAAAGGAGTTCACAAGCAGAATAAAGTTCTTAGCTGCAGAGCTGCCTCTTATAATAGTGAAAAATTACAGTGTTATAACAGTCCATTTTCCTTATTTTTCACACATTCAACTACAGCTGATTTCATAGTTCCTTTGCTTKCAAATATATTGCGAGACAACCTTGCAAGTCTGTTTGCATGATCTTGAATTATGTTGAGTCTTGCTGAGCATTGCGTGATGCTGAGTTATGCTTGCCAGTGCTGCAGCAACGGGGTATGGTTCCCTGGATGAAAAGAGATCAGGAGTCAGAAGGCCAAGACTTTATTCCTTTCATTGAATTCCCTGAACTGAAAGCAGAGAACTGAAAGCAGGGATGTCCTCACTCTTCCACAGAACTTTTAATGTAACTTTGAGCTAGTGGCTGGTCATACATAAAACCAAAGGCAGAGTGAATTAAAAATAAATAATTTTGGATTTTCCATTAGTAAATCTAGTTTATTTAAGATTGTATGTTCTCTTTAGGAAATTATTAACTTTAATTACAGTGTTTGGGTTTTTTGGCTAAGAAAATTTAGAAAGTTTCCAGGCAAGATACTTTCCTACATTTTCAAACTCTCTATTCCCATCTATTTCCAGTAGGCAAACCAGTCAGGGCAACTAAAAACATAGCAAAAACCTCAGTAAGATTTCTACTTTAAATAAAAATGCATTTTTATTTAAATACAATTTTACTATATTTTGAAATTTTAGACAGTAAAATAGTGTCTGAAAGTGTTCAATTTGCTTTTTATTTCTCAAGTTGCTATGTTATTTTCTATTTTTTTTCTAAAATTTTGCTATTCTTAATTGCTTATTGCATAGATTGCCCTTTGAGAAAAACTTCAGGTGGCATGTAATTATAATACAGTATAAAAACACCTACATAAACACATCCAAAATAAAAGAGCAGGAGTAATGAAACAGAAACTGTCTGAAGTTTCTGTGTTCCAGTGWATCATTGTATACGTTAGAAACACTTACAACTAGTGTACGCAAAACTAAATTTGGCATCTAAGCCAGTGTTTGGATTTTTGTGTTCAAAGCTAGATAGTTTAATGCTAAAGGGCATGGGTTTTGTAAGCACTGCATAACTAATAGCCTGTCCTAAGCATTACACCTAAAAGTTCCTAAGTGTGTCTGAGGATGAGCTGTTTTTCTTTTGGATCATTTTAATAAAGTGAAGCCTCAGGAAAGAAAAGATAGATTAATTCTGCAACAAAAAGGGGGGTTAGTCATTCAGTTTTGTGTATTTTAATTGAGAGTGCCCATTAAAAATAAAGATTAACAAGCAGCTATGTCATTTCATACAAAACAAGAATGTTAAACATAGCAGGATCAGTTGTAGTGTCCCCTATTGTGCTGAAAGTAGACAGCATCTATTTTAAAGCATTTGGAAGTGGGATCTTTGCTTTTTAAAAATGAAATGTGAAAGAATTAAATACTTCTGATACCTATTAAAGATATATGTAAAGCAATTTTGGAAGGTGCTGTTAATATCTGCTGCTTCCCTTTAGTTTGAAAGTTAATCAGAACACCTTCAAAACACAGATTTTTTTAACAGAATTTCGTATTTCTTGTTTTATCCTCAATAAGCATGTAGGTCTTCACATATGGCTGATTTATGGAGACTGTTTCACAGAAGGAATTGTCACTCGCTTCTGTTTAAATTGGGGTCTGGAAGGCTATGTGTAACAGCATTCCTGATAATTGGTTCTATTATGAAGCACTGTCATGGCAAATTTTCCGAGCATAAAACAGACTGCTTAACACTACCTCCCAGGAAAAAAAAAAAAGCAATACTATCCTGCTTCAGCAGCACAAATTTAAATTCTAATTGCATAGAGTAAATGCAATTATACCTCACATAATGCAGGTGCCAAACCTGAAATTTGGAGTATGTGTTTTGAACAATACAGAGTTGCCACAGAGCTTAAAACAAAGACATGAAACACTATGGTTTCAATTCTTCTCTAAATATAAAAGAAGAAAAGAATCCATCTGTCTTTTCAAAGTATACTACACTGCTACATGTTTCTTTTTAACTCACTCTCTAGCAGACCTTTGCTACCTCATTAAAACATTTTTCAACATGTCATATATATTTGTGGTGTAGCAATCCATAGTTTATTCATGTTGAGTGGCTAACCTTTCTCAAAGCAATTTAGCAATGTTTCTCCTTCCTTCCTTTTGTAAAATCTCATCTGAATGGCTCTGAAGCGGAACTGGGCGAGAATTGACCTAAACATAAATCTTTTTAAAGATTAAAAAGGGAAAACTTGGGGATTTATTTATTTGTCTTGGTTCTGGTACATCAGCTTTGCTTTGATTCTAATTTTCATGCCTTTTTCTGTCATCCAGGTCCAGCTAGCACTAGAAAAAAATAATGCATTGTAAAATTGTTTTCATAATATTTCAAGTGAGAGCGAAACCAAGAAGTTTCCCAAAGGCTATCACACAACATGATCTTACAATATAACCAGCTTAATTTATAGTTGCCTTCACACATTTTGAGATTCTCCTCTGAACCGTCAGCTAAAACATCCATCGTTATTTAGGACATGAAACTTCACTTTGAGGAATGCTTGATAGTTTGGATGGATAAGAAAAGTCAGCTAAAAAAATTCTAAATGAAGTTAAGTTTAAGTAAAAAGTAATTCACACTTTAGTTACAAAAAACAATATTTCAATTTGCATAATTCATTTGGATAAATTACATATTTCTTTTTAACATTTCATCACTATATTTCCTTATTGCAGACAAGTTCTTATCATATTCAGTCAAAAATCATAAGGTCTCAGGAGAATCCTTGCTCACAAAATTGTATGCCAAATATCCTTCATTAGCTTCATATATCAGTGGTCATTCAGATAAATAATGAAAAATCCCCATATCTGTTTTTTAACAGTAGTCTATAGTTGCAAATACATATACAGACTTACTATAAGGTTTTTCAGGGTAAAATTCCTATTTTTTACTTTATCTTGCAGTTGAAACAGCAGTGATTTAAAGTGTAGATCTGAGAGTAATAAAAGGAACCCACAGGAGTAGGTAGGCAAAGCATAATGTACTGCAGAACAATTTTTTTCCCCTTGGGGATTCCCAACTACATTTCTTACCAATCAGCTGTGGGGTAAGTTTAACAATAGGAATACCTTAACCTCTTCCTATTTGGCTGAGAAAGTATCTGCCTGGCACTCAGAACATTTATTGGCTGAAAACACAGGACGATAAAGGCTCATTTGACCACTGCATCATCCACAGTGATGTTGAAAATGAAATGCTTAGCAAAAAATAAATACATTCACAAAACTTTTAAACTGAGCCTTGAAGTCTGAAGACAGTTCACATAAGCCAGTCTATAGGCCCAATAGAACTATGACATAATAATTTCATATAGGAATAAACAACTACACAATCTACTCCACTGAAGTAGTACTGCGATCAAAGATAGGATATGCGTATTTGCAAGTTTGCTTACTTTGTAAAACCAGGAGTGCCATTAAGTGATCATGATTTTTGTTTTTCTCTGTCATTTGAGATTGTTTGCAGGCTTTTATTTCTWAAGGATTCTTATTCACGAGCTCAGGGTACAGTACACAAAGCTCTCAGAAAACAGTTTAAACCAGTATTTCATTCACCATTTGCAACAGCAACAACTTTTCTTACAGTTGAGCCCAAATCATTTCAACTTCCCCAAATTGGAGGATTCTACCACTTTGCTATACAGTCTGTTTTTAATCCTATCCACTATTCACCGGACTCCATATTTTTACTTATATCACAGCATTGTCAAGCACAAGAGTAACAGGCTGGTTAGGCTGCTTCCCCATCCTTTCCAGGTGGATTAAAATCTTCTAAATAACCCATCTGTTTTTTTCTTAACCATTACCAGTTTCAAAAGAGTACATAGCCTTCAGTTATGCTAAATCCTCTGCATTTCTGCACATTGTCTTTCCCACTCATCTATAGAGCCTCTCCCTTGACCTAGAGAATTAACTACTCTTCTCACTTCAGAGTCCCAAACACCTCCCTCACAGGATCCCTAACAAAAACACACACCCCTCAGGCCTATTCAGAGGCCTAAATTAATTATGCTAATCAGACTACCCTGGCTAACCCAATTAAGTTTAATTAGCTGATGCCTTTCTTCCTAAAACACCTTGCCTTAGGGACATTTTACCTCTGTTTTTAAGCTAGCTGGAGAAGTCAATCTCCTCTTGCAAACTTGCCCCTTGGCTACAGACTTTCAGCAGAGAGAGACTCACAGCAATAAGTCTCTCCAAAGCCTTAACGAAGTTTCTTTTCTCCTGAATACTTAAAACTGGACTGTATTCACATTGGAATTTGAGCTGTAATCGAAAGCAGCTTATTTAGCAAGTCCAGTTTCTCCGTGAAGTCAGGAATGCCATTAATAAGCATCCTTTCTTAGTTTTTTCTGTCATTTGAGAGACACTGTAGCTCTCTGGTCATATTCACCTCTGCCTTGAGATAGCTGGGCCATTGACCATCTACTTCCTACCTGATCCTGAAGCTGTGCATTATTTCACCTATGTCTCCCTTCAATTTCACTGCAGGAAGCCTCATTTTACATTTACTAGAACTGTCTACGCACAAAATCCAGTGATGCAGAAAATCTCCTCCATGGTAGATCCTGGTTAAATTTTCTCCTGCATGAGCCTGAAGTTAACTTCCCTCCTCTGTAGTATATAGCTGAACAAAAACTTTAGAGTTTCCAGTTCATAGAAAAATTCATTCTTTTCAAAATTTCTATCAGAGCAAAGCCTGAACAAAAAGTCTACCAACTGGAATTCCAAACTGGTGTAACTTCAGAAAAACTGAAAAATTATATTTTCAGAAAAATGCAGGCCTCTGGAGTTCTTCAGATAGTCAATTAAAGTTAACATTGTTTTCCTACTATCTGTAGACTGTTCTCTAAATTATTTCCAGGGATAAACTGGAAAAACATTTATTTCAAATCACAGGAAATTTAAAAGCTAGAAGGCTTCTTTCTTGAAGTGCTTTTTTTTTCCATGAAAATGGAGTTATGAAGTCAAAGGAGGAAGAGAAATAAAATGGTGGTGTATATTGATCAAATGACTTTTTCACCAAAATGGAAATCCCTAAAGAAGAGTTCAGAATTGCAATATATGTTCAAATTCTGAAGTTTGGGTTTTGTTTTTTTTTTTAATTTTAAAAGTTGACATTATTTTATTCTGGCTATCAAATTTTTTCTATTGTAAATAAGGTTGTTAATAACTGAAAAATTTCAGTTGGTTCAGTGGAAACTTTTAGTATAACCCAAAGTCTTTTCCCCAACTAAGTGAACTGTTTCAATTTTTACTCAACAAATATGGGAAAATTCTTTACTTTGACAATGATAATAAAACCTTAGTATTGTATTTATTGGGTTTATCTTCAAGGTTAAAAGTAGTTATTGTAATGAATGTACTCAAATTTACATGCACTAAAAGAAATGTGATTTTGGACAAATGGACACTAGTTAAAATAAATACTGAAGTGACCAGTATCATATAATAAATGATGATCTAGGATGATTTAATAAGTGATATAAGAATTTGGGAACATCACGGCTCAAATATTTTATCCCATTCAAATCTCTGTATTCTAAAGAAAATGTTGAAAACCAGGAGAGATTCCTTAAGATATTTTAAGGAATATAATGCTCTGCAATGAATAACAATACAAGTTACCTTCCTATTAAAGCGTAACTTTGCCTCACATTACTGTCTGCTTAGCTTTTCACCAGTACAATCAAAGTAATGAGAGGGATATATGGGTTTATTCTAAATATTTCTAAATTAAAATGACAGTTTCAGGTTTTTATTTGTGGTTTTGTTTGGTTTTTTGTAATATGCAAAGGTACAAAATACATCAATCTCTTAGGAAATATTTCTACTGATTTCAATAAGGCTTTTGTCTMAGTGAAGATTGCAAGATTAGCTCCTTGATTTTACATTCCAACAACATGAATATGCTTTGCAAGTATGGCTTCTATATAGGCACGGGTTTTAACAGGTTGTAAAATCCAGAATACTTTGTAGTAGTTCACTACTTTGCAGAATGCCAACTATTCATATTTCTCCAATTAAATACATTAGTAGTATGCTCTTAAACAGAAATAGGAATCTCTGACTGAAATAAGGAAGACCCTTATAAAGTTAAATGTTACATTTCCAATTATAACACATGGGAAACAGTGATAGGAAAAAATGCTGGCTGTTACATACCAGAAGAAACAAGTCAAAACTGACTTTCTTGGAGGTTTTCTTTTTTCCCTTATCACAGCTCTACACAGTGGCACCTTCTGACCTCTCATGTTGAAGAYGTTCAGGCTGTTCAGCTGTTAAAATAAACTCCAGCAGCAAGTATGAAATGAACTTCCTATTGAAAACATGTTGATAAAATGTTGGCAGGTAGAAGTAGCGGCACACGATGGAGAGAAAACGACTTTGAAAATACCCAATCTAATGTTCACATTTGGAATTAAACAAGTAGTGGCCTGAAGCTTCCCCTGTAATCAGGAAACTGCATATCTTGTAAATTGTATTAGGAGATGGATTCCTCAAGCCAAATAAATAACCTGCAGTGCATATGAAGTACAGATAACATGTTTCCAAAACTGCTTATTTGGGATACAATCATTATTATAACCAAATTCTGCTGTGGATTAGCTCCCTTAGCTCCCCTTACAGTCAGGTTGTCTGTGGCTTGTATTTAGTTCTTAAAAATTAGTATAGCACTGAAAAATAAAATATTGAAATGATGACAGTAACATAGCAAAAGTAAAGTCACAAAATAGGTAGCATATCACTGAGTCAATGATTTATTGTTACTTTAAGTTAGGATTTAGACTGCTTAGCTCAGTACCCCATCTATTCGAGAAAAGAAATCAAATGTATGATGCCAGTACATAGAAACTACATGCTATATACTCATGTATAACATGTTCAAGTGGCAGAAGAGTTTCCTATGAAATGTGTATATTTCTAGTTCCAAGGAGACTGGGTGAAAATCTAAAAATTCTTCCTGAAACTACCATTAACATGAGTCCCTTTCAAAGCTTTAGAAGACTATCCTGAAGATAGTAATATAGCTTTCTACATAATCGCCAAAGTTACTTGTACTGTACAAATCCTCTCTTTCTAATAGTTTTATGTAGGCTCCAAAGTGAGAGGATGTGGTGAATCATGCAGTAAGTCAAGGAATTATTAGAGTATGGTAGTGACTCAAAAAAGATTAGATGATACATATTTTTCTGGAAGGCAGAGGACACTAGTGGAGACAAATAGTACAAAACAAAGGACTAGAGTTCAGAGGAGCCATTCCTTTTCAAGTCTTCTCATTCTTCACCTCATAGTTCTTTTTAATCTCTCATGGGTGCTTCTATTTTCTGTGATTTCATATCACAGTCCAACAAMAGTGAGTTAGAGAATGCAATTTAGAAGGATGGCATGCTATAGCAACAAAAGATGTGGCAGGGGAGCTGCAAATGAGAAGTATTGGTCTTTCTTCACTCAGTGTTGACTTCTGAAGATTTGTAGGAAGAAAGAGTAGCCCTCAAGACCTGGAAAGATCTGCAGGCATATTTTTGGAGAGAGACAAAACCTTCTCTCCTATTGACAAGCTTCCCCGAGCTGGATTTATTTTCTGATGTCTTAACTTTGCAAGCAAGAGGCTGAAGTAAATTTTCAAGCTTACTGAAGACAACAATCCGCTGTGATGTTCCACCTTCAAAAGTTGGTATGCTACTGTTTTCGTCAGTCTCTAGCCATCATTGCTAGTCAGTAGTGGGATTTTTGATGTTAGTCTATACCTGCTCTGATCTCCAATCATCTGCTACAGAGGAGGAATAGGAGTTAGTCTTGGTGACTATTTCTATTTCTCTGGTGTCATGACTCAGTAAGTTCTTTATCAATCTCTAGAACTTTTATAGAGAAATCCTGCCTTGGTTTTAGAATTTGAACAGTTAAAAATTAATATTTTGTGGTGATTTTCATGTATGGAGGGACATTCAAACAGGGAATGTGGCTGGATGCATTGAGTGGTTGGATGTGAGACATAGCATGGACTAATAAAATATACCTCAGAATACTTACAAATTGCTGGATAAACTGCTCTACATTGTGCATCACCAAATAGATCTCTCCCCTCCCTGTTTTTTTTATGATATTCCACTGAAAATGGAGTCATCTTGTACTTTTTTTTTTTCTTTTTCACTTTGAGCACTATTTCTTTGTGAAGCCTTAAGGAACATGTATACACTTGGTTTAAATGATTCTCACATACAGCAGCACCTTGTCTCTTCAACATATAGTTCTTAAGACCCTACTGCAAATGGCATCCACATTTTCACTCCTTCAGGGTACTGTTTTAATAAATGACTGAAACATCTTTTCATTATCAATACAAATTAAAAGCCAAGCATATTTGGGGATTAGTTGGTTTAGCAGTTATGACAGTTTTATAAAACAGCAAGTCAAAACTGCAGAGCTTTATTTGTGGAATAATATGATCATCTTAGGCTGTGCTTGCATTAGCAAGTAATTCGGTGTTATAGGAACAGATCAGGAGAGCAAAAAAATTGGTGCTGGGGACCCTATATCTACATTATACAGTTTGTAGCTGCACCTGCTTTGCCCTTGTCCAACCAGAGGCTCTAAGCCTAAGAGACGGGCTTAGCCTGAGAAGATACTGCAGATACTGAGATCTGGAGAGCTTGCCCAAGGTTTTCAGGTTGCCATGAGCTGGTGTCATGACTTTGTCATAATCAGATAAAATGCCAAAAGCCTTACCTATGTTTAAGAAAACACTAGCACTGAGGAGAACCTAACAATCCTAACATACTTCTCCATGGAGAGAAACAGCCACTTTCAGAAAGAAATTCATCCCACTGTGAAACAACTACCAGAGAGGTACAGACTAGAACGTATGTCTTGCTGTATAAACTATGGAAGTTCAATCAACTAGCCCAGTTATCTAATACCTAGAAAGTCAAATTTAGGAAGCAAATATCCAAATAGCTCCTCCTTCATTACTTAATCATTTTTATATTTTAATTAATGTTAAATCAGTTGTAAAATAATAGAGACAATGTTCATTCAAACTGGTAAACAGTATTTTTTCAAAAAATTAATTTTCTTCAGAAAAAATATTACAAAATATGGAATGTTCAATCTGGTATACAAAGGGGGAGAAGGAGGCACAGTAATTCAAGGGGAAAAGGGAAAACACACTGGCAAAGAAATGTTTGGAAAACTGGGGGAAAATGAAAAAGAAATTGTGTGAACCCAAAATGTTTCATTCAGACTAAAACACAATCTATTTTCCTAAGCTTGTACAAATTTTTAGATCATTTTCTTTTTTTCTTTTTAGTTTAGGCAATTAAACATACTTAATTAAATCTAAGTTTTACATTTTTCCATCCTCATTAGATGCTGTTATTTTCTAAAAGTTTTTGTTGCATAAGATTTCAATATTGTCTAAATATTTCCCTGATTTTTTTTCTTGACAAAATTATTCATTTTACTTGACTAAATTTTCAGGTAATTTAATCTCTCTAAAACTTATTATTATTTATTGCAAAATTTTGTCCCACTTCTTTCAAAACATCAATTGTAAAGCATATGTACGCATATGGACAGAATTTGTCTAGTTGTTGTAGAGACAATTTAATCTTCAGTCTTTTTTGGTTAAAGTAGTGCTAGAGAGGTGTTCATGCTCATTCTAACTTTAAAAAAATCTGTACTTTGGTGAAAAAAAAAATGCATTGCATACCATACACATTTGAGACCTGTTATTTTCAATAATAACACGTGATAAAAGCATTCATTACAGACTAGGAATAACTTGTTCCGACAGTTTGCCATGGTAGAGTTCATGTTGAGTGTTGAGACGCTGACAACAAACAGAAAGAAAGCAAATACAACTGGCTCTTTTCCAGTAGATGGCATTCATCAAAATAGTATATTTCCAAGACACATTATTATTTCTCCTCAATCTGCAAGTTCAAGGTAGCATCTTAACACAAGACAGAGTCAAACAGATATTTGTCTTAGTTGGCAGGACTGTTCATTTCCCACCTCTGCAATAAATCTAATCTATTTTAAGAGCACTTCTCCCTCAACTTTCAGGTCAGACTTAATTTTCAGATGTCATCCATGCGTTACTAGAAATATGCAAAGTTACCTGAACTTATGAGTTAAACAGCTTTTCTAAAGAAACATGCTTTTGTCAACCAGACAAGTGTTCTCTCTCATATATTTTTGCAGATTACAGCACAGTGTTTTGATAATAACTATGGGTCAGGTCTTTGGCGAGTATAAATCAGAAATGCCCTTCCAAGTCCTAGCTAGTTCTATTCCCAGCTAAGGGATGATTTACACCGTCTTGGGACTTCTTCAGTCTGTGTATTTTATTGTTCCCTTCTCAGGTAATATTCAAAGTAACACTTCTTGTATTTTTAATACTGTTAATGTAATGAAATCATAAGCTGGAAAATTCTAGTGAATTAGACAGGCAGAAATAATCTGAAAGGTTTTGGAATAATCAGAAGTGTCTGCAAGCATAACATTTTTTGAAGGAAAATGGGAATCTTCAAAATTATGGAAATGATAATGTTTTAAAGAACACCTACAGAAGCTGTGCTACCCAAAACATTTAACTGCTTGAAAAGCAGTAACTTGTGCCCACACCCATACCAGTATAGCACTCCAGCTGACTTCATGTTGTGGGGGTGGCTCTGCTTCTAAACAGGACTAGTCAAGGACTGATACTTTTATTAACACCTTTAGTCTACTGCAAGTGCTGGAATAAATACATAAATAGTAGGCATGACACTGAAGGAAGATTTTTGAAAATAGCTTTGAATATTTTTGAAAAATGTCTGATAAATTTTAAAATCACTTACAACCTCTATTTTCTTTTCTCAAGGCTAATCTAACCCAGCATATTTTGATTCAGCCTCTACCATACGATGGAGACTAAGATTGCTGCTACTGGCTACTGTCTACATGCTGCCACTGGCTACTGCCATGCCTACTTTAGAAAGAAGAGAGTCACCTCAGCTGATGACATGTTTTGTCCAAGCCAATCAAGCCTTGCTGAGAGGCACAGTCTTGCACTAATATAGCTCTCATGCTTTTTAACCCTACTTGCTATTGGTGTTATGCCACATTGGTGCATATATTGGCTCAGATCAGCACAAATTCATGGATCTCTGATCTCCAATCTGCTATACGAAAAATATTCCTGTAGGTTCATCCTGTAAAATTATTTTCCCTCATTACTCTTTGTATCTATTTCAATTCACTTCTATTTCTTGAACTTTAATGGTGAAGGTCTTAGAAGATATTCCACAAGGAATTTGTACAGGGATATTCATCCTCTCCTTTTGTTTCCCAGAAATATTAAGCTTGATGTATCCAAGGACCGTATTTGCATTCTCTGAAGCTGCATTACGTTGATGGCTCCTCATGATATTTTGGTGGTTAATGGATTTTTCTCTTTCCAGCTGAAGAGCTACAAGCATATAGCAATGTTGTGGTTTAACCCAGCAGGCAGCCAAACACCACACAGCCGCTCGCTCACTCCCCCCTCCCCTCAGTGGGATGGGGGAGAGAACCGAAAAAAAAAAAGTAAAATTTGTGGATTGAGATAAAGACAGTTTAATAAAACAGAAAAGGAAGGGAAAATAATGATGATAATAATAATAATGGTAGAATATACAAAATGAGTGAGGCACAATGCAATTGCTCACCACCCGCTGAGCAATACCCAAGCA
>JAYKAV010002782.1:253174-263511 GCA_035582835.1 Phoebastria nigripes
ACCCTCAGCAACCCCACAACAGAAGGGTCCTCCAAGAGACCGGGCAAGGTAGACAGCTGTTTAATTTCCTCCGTCTCCAAGGCAGCTGTACCAAAAGCCCACCGGTACCCTTTTGGGTCCTTGAAATACCCTCTCCTGAGGTAGTCTATGCCAAGGACGCACAGAGCCTCTGGGCCAGTCACAATGGGGTGCTTTTGCCACTCCTTCCCGGTTAGGCTCACTTYDKMCTCCAAYACAGTCAGYTCTKGGGATCCCCCTGTCACTCCAGAAATACAAATGGGTTCTGCCCCTTTATAGCTGATGGCATCAGGGTACACTGTGCACCGGTGTCTACGAGAGCCTTATACTCCTGTGGGTCTGATGTGCCAGGCCATCGAATCCACACAGTCCAGTAAACCCRGTTGTCCCTTTCCTCCACCTGGCCGGAGGCAGGGCCCCTCTAGTCCTGGTCATAATATTCGTTATTCACTTCTTGTAGATGCAAATCAAAAGTCCCTTTATTAAGATCAGAAGTAAAGTCAGGCCTTCTACTCTGTCTGGGAAATTGCTCACTGGAAACTGGAGCAGCAGTTTTCCTGGAAGAACCCCATTTTGTGATTGTTTTCCCTTGCAACTCACGTACCCGTGCCTCTAGGGTCGAGGTAGGTTTTCCATCCCACTTCCTCATGTCTTCTCCRTGGTCACGCAGGTAAAACCACAGGGTGCCCCGTGGTGTGTACCCTCTATATYTTCTCTCTTGAGCAGAGGGACGCTTACTCCTAATGGCTGAGTTACTGGCTCGTGCAGGTGGGGAGTAGGATATATCCTCTTTGAGTTGCTGGAACTCCCRGGATAGTTCCTCAGCTATCATGTCTGGCAGTTTCTCCACAGCTGAGATGCAGGCCCGTAGGGAGGAAGAGAGACTTTCCTCATATTGCCGGAGCTGGCCAGCCAATTCATCCACCGTTTGTTCCCCTCCATCTTTCCAGGTCATTACTGCCAATGAGTTTGCATACGACACTGGTGCGCTCCGTACAAACTTCCACCACATAGGTCGGGTGCACYWGACTTCATCTGGATCTTTYGGTAAYTGCTYRTTGTTCAGGTCATCATAAATCACCTCCAGCACGCCTAATTCCCTCAGGTACTRGATACCTCTCTCCATGGTGGTCCACTTGCCTGGGTGACACATAACATCCTCCTTGAAGGGATACCTTTCCTTCACGCCTGACAGGAGTCGTCTCCAGAGGCTGAGGGCTTGTGCCCCTTTTCCAATTGCTTTGTCAATGCCCCCTTCCCTAGAAAGGGATCCCAGCTGCTTGGCTTCCCTACCCTCTAATTCCAGGCTAGTGGCCCCGTTATCCCAGCATCGGAGCAGCCAGGTGATAATGTGCTCGCCTGGATGACGACTGAAATCTTTTCGCATATCTCGCAGCTCATTCAGGGATAGGGATCGGGTGGTTACCATCTCATTTACGGATTCTGCCTCTTCGTCCTCCTGTTGTCATGATGGCCCTGGTTCCTCTTCATCCCTTACTAAACGAGCTGACTTTCTTGTGTATTTCTTCTTCTGTATAGGGGCGACTGATACCGGCACAGGTTGGTTCTCTGGTTCAGCCGCAGTGACTGTAGCTGGGGTTGGAATAGCTGCAGTGTCTGTCGCCAGGGTTTGGGTAGCTGCAGTGCCTGTCACGGGGTTTGGAGTACCCGTGGTGCCTGTCACCGGGGTTTGAGTAGCTGCAGTGACTGTAGCTGGGGCTGGAATAGCTGCAGTGTCTGTCGCCGAGGTTTGAGTAGCTGTAGTGCCTGTCGCAGGGGTTGGAGTACCCACAGTGCCTGTCATGGGGGTTTGAGTAGCCACAGTGCCTGTTGCAGGGGTTGGAGTAGCTACAACGCCTGTCGCGGGGGTTTGAGTAGCCACAGTGCTTGTTGCGGAGGTTGAAGTAGCCGCAGTGCCTGTCACGGGGGTTTGAGTAGCCACAGTGTCTGTTGCTGAGGTTGATCTCTGGACAGTATTCCTAAATAGTCGTTTAACCCTAAACAAGACCTGAACCACATTCAGGGGACATAGCAATATGATCATGCTTGTTTTAACATCCCAAGGATATTCAACATTCTCAAGAACTGTTGTGGAGGGCTTCATGAAGAGGATAGAAGAAAAAGGCCTTTCTGGGGATATAAAAGAGAAGATGAAGTAGTGGGGGAAAGCATCCCCCTCCCTAAATTGTTTCTCCGTGACAAAAAGGTAACGAGTAGTGTAATTATTAATAGTTTCCAAGAGGTGGTTCCCGAGGTACAGAGATGACGGCAATGCTGAGTACAAATACCACATTAGACTCACGACCAATGATTTTATCAAATCATAAAACAGTGTTACACACTGCAGCAAAATGATAACCTTGACCCAGTTCTGAGCRGTGATAAACAGCACAAYAGGGAACATATACTGMAAGCAAGGTATTACATAAYGCAACATTGAGAGCCAGCCCCACAACTTTGAGAGCCAAGAAATCAACATTGTGACCAGCGACTATTAAACCAATGTAATGAATGCTTATAACAAACTTTGCTTTAACASRCTTTGGTCAGATCTGTCGTTATCTCAACCCTTCGAGCCCCACATTGGGCGCCAAAAAGGACTGTTGTGGTTTAACCTGGCAGGCAGCCAAACACCACACAGCCGCTCGCTCCCCCCCCCCTCCCCTCAGTGGGATGGGGGAGAGAACCGAAAAAAAAAAAAGTAAAATTTGTGGATTGAGATAAAGACAGTTTAATAAAACAGAAAAGGAAGGGAAAATAATGATGATGATAATAATAATGGTAGAATATACAAAATGAGTGAGGCACAATGCAATTGCTCACCACCCGCTGAGCGATACCCAAGCAGCGATCGCTACTTCCTGGACCACGCCTCCTATTTATATATTGAGCATGACGTCACATGGTGTGGAATACCCCATTGGCCAGTTGGGCTAGCTGTCCCGGCTATGCTTCCTCCCAGCTTCTTGTGCACCTGGCAGAGCATGGGAGGCTGAAAAGTCCTTGATTAGTAGACTACTTAGCAACAACTAAGAACATCAGTGTGTTATCAACATTCTTTTCATACTAAATCCAAAACACAGCACTAGGAAGAAAATTAACTCTATCCCAGCCGAAACCAGGACAAGCAAGCATTCACAATAAGCCTGAAGCTGAGATTTATGGGGATCTAGTCTAAGCAGACATCTAGTTTTCCTCCAAAAGCAATGTAGGGAGAAAAGCACCTCTAAAAGCCAGTACAACCTATCTATCTTAGATAACTATTTTAGCATAGGATAAGTGTCCTTGTAGAGGCATTTCTCTATGAGTATTTGAAGGAGCCCAGGTGAACAGCTTAAAGTAGGCCTCTAAGTTTTAGGCAGTTAATGATGGGTAAGATGAAAAGGCCAAATTCTGTGACCTTTTATTTTGTACTATTAAATCTTATTCCAATTCTATTACTCTAGTCCTCAAGGTCCCTTAACTCTGCGCAAGGTGCTGCTTTGTATTTATAGTTCCTCTCACCTCTATGCCATCAGCAAATTTCATTAAAACATTTTTGCTTTTTGTGCCAGGGTCATAAATGAATATATTAAATGACATCAATTCTGAACCAAGCTTTGAGGAACTCCACTGGTAACCTACTTACAGCCCAACACTTTGCCTTTCAGCATATTTTTCTATTCTCTTTAGCCAAGGTCTTACACAGTGTAAAAAACTTGTGTTAGTTTGCATCTTTATAGGCTGGAAATATCAGAAATTTATAGACATTCAGAATTAGACATTGGAACACCTGATTTCTGCAAATTAGTATATGGATATTTACATGATTGGGTCGAGGAATTCAGGAGTGCAATTCAGCTGTCTACGCATGGGCATGGTGCCCTGACCCTCAGCTGCTGCTTTAGTGGGTCTCATGTAGGTTCTGTGCCATATTTGCTGTCTCCATATGGACATACAGGGTACCTTAGGATATGTCAGATGACACCGGAGGCCAGCGCTCAGGCAACTGATTTGTGCCCTTTTTTAATGTATTGGGTGTAGGAAGCAAGGTTTTGGTACAAGGGGGGCTGCAGGGGTGGCTTCTGTGAGAAGAGATCAGGGGCTGCCCTGTGCCAGACATAGTCAGTTCATGCCAGTTCCACAACAGATCCACCACAGGCCAATGCTGAGCCCATTAGCCAAGTTGGTGGTGGCATTGTGAAAATATATTTRAGTAAGGGCAGAAAATGAGAGAGAGGAGGAGGTAACAAAGAGTGAGAAACAAGAGAGGGAACACCAAGGTCAGAGGAGGAGGAGGTGCTTATGGTGGAGCAAGCACACACACCCCTCCCCCAAAGGGACTGAAGCTCATGAAGGACCCATGCCAGAGCAGGTACACCCTTGAACTACAGGGCACAGTCCACTGAGGTCCTACATCAGAGCAGGTACTTCCCAAGAGGGACTGTGGCCCGCAGACGAGCCCATGCCGGAGCCGGTATTATTATAATATAATAATGATTATACGTTATTTATTATCATATTACTTAATATGAAAGTAAATTACAATTTAGGGGCAACGTATTTATTACTAACCGGAAGGAAAACCCTTCGCTTTATAGCACATGGTTGAGTTGCAAAACTCTGAATCCCAGGGACATTGGTATATAAGATACACAAGAAATGGAAAAGGAGACAGTCTATATCATCACAGCATAGAGCTGCAATGGTTTTACCTAATATTTAACATGTATAAGTTAGACAGATACCTACACTCATTGTATAGGCTCCCTATAACCACTCCAAAGGCCTAGGGGAAGAGTCTGTAGGTTCACTAGATGGCTTTCTACAACCATATGCAGGGAGCATAGCTATTTGGTTAGACCTGATGCCTATTTTTTTGACAGCTAAAGTTAACAGGTGGACAACAACCATCAAAATCCCACCTGAAATATATTGGAAATTTGATATGCCTCCAATACAGAGAATACAGATGAGTGAATAGATCACTGTATTCAGTATTGCTTCACTCTCTGAGGAGTGATACATTATACCTACTAGGATTACCCCTACCATTTTGGTGAAAATGAGTTATGATTTGCATCATTAACTATGATTACTGCTTCAAAAATAGACTTATAATGTTCATATTCCCCATTTTCTGTTAGATCAGAATTTAAAGCTCTCATATATTCCAAAATATATTGTTTTAAATTTTTCCTAGAATACTGCTACTTTACAGAATTGAATGGGGTATTTCAGGTTGTTGATCTATATTCAGGCCAGCTGTGGTAGGAATACAAATTAGGCAAAATGTTTCAGAGCACCTGTGCAATAAAGCTACACTATGCAAAGAGAGGTACTATTCAAGAGGGATATACAAGAGAACCTAAATGAAGGTCTCTTCAGTAACCTCACAAAAGGGATATAAGTGCCTCTGTGGGATAGTTCATCACTTTCCCATGCYTAGTGAGGGGCTGTCTAGAGAAAGAAAATAAGAAACATAAGGTTCAAGTGTCTGGATGGGCAGTTGGCTCAGGACACACAGTTGATCTATATGGGATTAAAAATTTTTAGCCCCTTTTTTAAGATAYGCATCAAGTAAAGGAGGACAAACAACCTCTATTTTTCACCACTGCTCACTCACTAAAGCACATGCCAGGATATAGGATGCCTAGGTCCTTCTGAGTGCAGCTCCACTTTCACAGAAGAGTATTTTCAGAATTAAGCTGCTCCCTAGCACTGTTCATTACAAGTGTCGCTCACTTGCTGAAGATGAGCCATGGYACAGGAAAGAATGGGAAAGATCTTTATTGATCCTAAATAGTGATGGGCAACATATCAGTACCATAGTAGTATCACAGTTTTACAGGTAACAGATACTAACATTCTTCAGTACTAATTCTATTCTGATATCACTGTATCTGCAGCCCTAGTCTTTTATCTACTTCACTCCTACCCTAGTGGCCCAAACCTCCTGAGACTCTGCCTGCACCCTTCCCACTTCTCCATTCCAGGCCTATAGCAATCTGGAGCTGTGTTGCAGGAGTGTTATGGAGTAGGTATGAAAAGAGCTCTCTTTTGCCTTCACTGCCACTTCAGTCAGCAGCTCTTCTTGCTGTCTACAGCAAAATATCAAAGCTAAAAAGAGCTTGTATACATGCGGCTTCACTTGGAGGGACAGTGGGCTCCAAGAAAGGAGTGGTTGAGGGAGACAAGTTGGTTGGTATAGGATGTTCATGCATGTGAGTTTCAGGGTGGGTGATAGACAGTCCCAGAGCTTCCAGCAACACATTCTACTGAACTCTTCCCTGTGGAGCGAAATCAATCAAAAATTGCCTTTAGGCATTCAGTGAGGCAAGATCAATTGTAGAGTGGGGAAAATGCGTCACTGAAAAGAGATAGCTTACCTGCTCTTCATAGTCTCCCAGAACTCCATCACCCTTTTTCCAAAAGGTTTAATATCATGAAATGTGCTGATGATATGATTTTGATTTTTTTTTTCTTTTTCACTGTAACATCATGCAAAATTAAAACTTTATCATCCATTTCTAATTCTTCATTTTTCAGAGTCTTTTCTCAATGATAATTTATTCCTTTGGGTTCTGGGAATTCCTTGGGTTCTTCTAATAGCTAGCAACAGCCAAAGGAATAGTCTTTTAAGTGTAGAAATTGACAAATTTCTTTAGGAAAAAAACAACATAAAACACAAAACCAGAACAAAGCATTTTCATTTTTCCATAGATATTTTTCCAGTGAAGGGAAAATGGAAGAAGTTCTTATATTCATTCTCATTCAAAATGAAAACTTTCTTGAAATATCAAAATTTCTTCCAGATGGGAAATTCAGAGTGTCAGTCAGCTCTGCCTGAAAGTACCTTTCTGAATTCATTCAATCTCAGAAGCAAGTCTGTGATTCTTTCCAAAGGTTCTGAAAAGCTGTATTGTATTTTCACTTTAAAATGCACATTAAAGCATTACATATGCTCCAATGTGCATTCTCAGCAACAAAAATGCTTTTAACCCTCAACTTTTAAAAGCAGCTGCAGGGATTGTTCCCCAGAGAAGACAGTCTTAAAAAGGCCAACCGAATTTCTAGGTTCCTGTGGGACCATGCTAGGCTTGTTTGGTTTGTCTCTGGGGTCTTTCATACAGTTCAGCTGAGGGAAGTGCAATTTGTTCAGTTATGTTTGCTGATCATTCTTTTTTAACCAATTCAGCAAGTACAAATAACAAAAAAAGTGGAATAACTAGCCAACATAGGAAACATCTAAAGTGCACACGCTTCCATTCTACAATTACACCTTCAAGAACTGTATTATTGAGAATCTTCCCTGCACGTATAAGGAAATAAGGATTACATAGTTTTTCTTTCTCTCAGAAATTAAACATTCACTATCGCTCACTAGACTGAGTTAGGTTTCTCTATTCATCTTTTATAGGAAACAGCAAGAAGGAATTGTGGGTTACCTGAAGCTGCTGGTCACCCATGTCACCAAGATACCTCAATCAATAGCAAACTCAGTTATGTTCTCTGTACATATTAGAAGAGATTAAAAAAAGTCTACGGGAAAGTACTTAAAATCCCTTTTTTTTCCCCACCAGGATTTGGAATGATATATTAATTGCTTTAGCACATAATCAAAGTTGGTATGAACGTTGCCTTAGTTTTCATCTGTGAAATACAACACAAACTGCTTCATAGGAAGTTCTTGTGATTATTGTTTTGGAGTAGGGGAGAGAAGCCTCAACAAAAACTGAGATCCTATTTTAAAGGCATTGAGCAAACACATTACAAAACAGTCCCTGGTCCAATTATTTTTCACTTTAAGTAAATAAAATAGATAATAGCTGATAATTAAAATGGTTATATGACTTACTAAGCACAGTCAGCTGGTCAGAGGCAGGAAGAGAATTTAGATTGTCAGGTCTTGGTCCAGGGCCCAGATGTGGTTTGTGGAATAATCCTTTTTTTTTTTTTCTTAAACATTTTCTTCACTGCTCTAAAAAGACAATTATAAGACTCTCACCAGAGAGCATTTTCACACTAAATTCTAACAGCTCTAGCATGGTCAGAGGGCAATGATAACTTTAAAGTTTAGCTTCACTTTAAGATAAGGCTAGACAGAAATCCAGGAGAGACTCTTTAGTTTACCCTTTTTTGCCTCTAAGATGGTCTATTCACTAGCATGTCATGGCTTTTACCTTCAGTTCCTGGCACAGCATTTGCAGTAGCCTAATCTGAAAATGCTAGTATAAATTTGACTGGATTCCCATCACAAAAGATGGAATACTSTTTTTCTTGAAAAAATAAAGCATTATTAAAAATAAAGCATTGCACGGTTTTTAAATATTGTTTCTTATTACAGAAGGCAGAGATTTCAAATAAATCTATCTTCATGGAAAGGAATAGTTAAAATTCTGAGTAGTGCAATAGCAATGCATTGTTATGGTAATAATTGTAACTAGGATCGAAATGGTATAGAGCCAATTCTCATTATCACTTGAAAAATATACTCTGTCCTACTAACAAAAATAAAAACTTAAATGTCTAAATCAATAATATAGTGATATGTTTTACTTCAGCTTTGCAAATGTTACTGTAGGCATCCTGGAATGCACTATTTCATAGTCAGTCAATAAAAGATGCATCACAACTTTATTTATCCTTCTCTGTCCCCCAGTTATGTATACAATATCTCTAATAGATCTGTGAATATAACAATCTACTCAAACTGCATTATTTAGTTTTATGGCACAGTCAGTATGTCAGACTAATACTAAATACACTTTGTTATGTTCATGCCTACAACATTGGCCAAAAAATGAGAAAGAATGCCTAAGAATGTGAAACAGGTCAGCTTCAGATGTGATTTCTATCAAAAATAAACAAAAGTAACTAACTTATTATTATCAAAGGTGACATAAATCATTAGGGAAAACATGAAATGGCAAGCTTAGTACAGTGTTACTGAATAAAGGTCACTTCAATTTTTTGTCATATACAATGACAAATTTTTTGGTCATATATTTACAACTGCATAACAAGAGATTACAGATCCACAAAAAACAAATTTCTAAGTACTAACTAAATGCAGTAATATATAATCAGTAAATTATACTGCTGTCATCATATGAAGATAAGCACTGCTAGTTCTTAGAGTTGAGTTGAAACCACATTTTTGTTTTTAAATTCTGTTGAGGGAAAAGATGAGGATAATGAAGCAACAGTAAAAGGATGCTCTGGTGTTAGCAAGGCTAGAAAACAGGCTTAGGAAACCCATTTCATCAAGAAATTTCACACAAAACAAGATTTAGGTAACTTTTGCCAGAAAACAGTGAACTACTCTACAAGGTAAAAACATTATGTGGACAGAAGAGCAAGACGGTCTAATCTGATTATTGTGAAAATACCCACCTTATTGTATATAGCCAGGTGAGCTATAAACTTGTACTGCAGAAATGTGTTTCTTTTCTTGAGTAGATAACAACATATGAAATTATTGATAGAAACCAAGACTGAAATCTGAGGACCCTAAAAATAGATGTCATCAGACACCACAGAACATTTATGTGTTCTAAATACAGCTACAGGTAGAAAAGTGTAGTAATGAGAAAAGCCAGTTTGGAGATTGTTACGACTTGATTATCCATGGCTGTGGACAAAGAGCAATGGAGCCAGCAACTAAGAAGCACACCCACATGTGGAAAGGGACATATCTGTCATAGTATCATAGTAAGCAATCAACCCCTTGATCAAAGTACCAGGATGTTACACTGCCTCCTTGGTGTGAGGACAGAAAGTGTGATAAGGAAGGATGATGGGTTTTACTACTAGTAAAATTTGAGAACAAATAACAAAGGAGGAGGGTTTTGAAGCAGGGACTATCTTTCAATGTGTATTTTTTTACAGGTCAATAGGTTTTCGAATCTGTCACTATAGTATATATAATGGATTTCTTACAGTCACTTTGGCAGCTCAGAGGGAAGTAGGAAGAAGCCTTAAAATTTGGAAGAAAACATGAGGACGCTCTAACTAGGGTTAGATCAGTTAATGAGATAGGAGCTCTTCATAACTTTCATTCATAAAACCACAGGCAATTCAACTGTTGTTATGATTTTATAAACCCAAAATTTGAAATAGTTCCACAATTCATGGAATATGTAGACCACACCAAACACAGAATTAATTTTGAAAATATTATTTATGCTTCACTTGTCTGAGCAGTGTAAGGAGGCACCAACTAGAGTATGAGAAGGTGCAAAAGATGGGGAAGAATTATATAGAAAGATCAAAGAGGATATAATGAAACATTATGGAATCAGTTTAAGAAAGTAAAAAAAAAAAAAAAAAAAAAAAAA
>JAYKAV010002782.1:263528-326002 GCA_035582835.1 Phoebastria nigripes
CAAAAAGAATGTCTAAAGACTTTGCTGGCAGTGAGTTCTACGAAGCAATAGAACAAATAGGAAACAATAGAAACTATAAATGTTGGCACTTGTGGTATTTAGAACTCAACAGGAAATATATTGGCACAGAAAATACCTAATAGGGGAAACATGATTTACTGAATACAGAGAGAATTTGGCAATCTGGAAAGCTGGATTCTAATCTAAATGTAAGCTGCTGTCATCTTGCATAAGTGCAGAAAAGATGCTTTAACTATTCTTGCTCTCCTGACTTCTGACTGTCTTGTTGGCTTAGATTATGAACTTTCTAAAGTTTAGACTGCAAGTTCTCTTTTAACATGTGTTTTTACCATGCCCAACACAACACAGCTTCAATCTCATCTCAATCAGTGCCTCTTTATGGCATGAAAATGAAATAATAAATACTGTTTTCAATTATTTTACAGAGCAGAAACTTGATGTAGTGAGATTTTGAGAATTTTTAACCTTTATATTCTTTAACATGAAGACTTAATTAAAATATTATCAGCAGCAGTGGTATAAAAGATGAACAGTATTTATTAGTTTAAATATAGACTTGATAAAATAGGGTAGATGAGACTAGCCTACAGGAGTAGCTGCAGAATATATGCTTCTCCAGGCAGGGGAGATAACATTTGACAGTTCAGGGATCTGCTTGAAAGAATACTGTGGGCGACAGTCCTGGAGAAAAGAAGGGTCCAGGAGAGCTGTTTGATTTTTGTGGATCACTCTTCCAAGCTCAAGAGCAGTCAATCCCAAAGTGCAGGAAATCAAGCAACAGTGGCAGGAGGCCTGCTCAGATTAGCTCAGATCTGACTAAACTCAGACATCAAAAGGAAGCATACAAGAGGTGGAAGAAAGTTCAGGTCACCCAGGAGGAATGTAGAGGCGCTGACTGCTTGGTCACACAGGGACCATGCAGGGATGTGGTCAGGAGAGCCAAAGTCCACCTGGAGCTGAATCTGGAGAGGGATGTGAAGAGTAACAAAGGCTTCTACAGGTACATCAGCAGCAAAGAGAAGATGAGGGAAAATGTGGGCCCACTTCTGCATGGGGTAGGGGACCTGGTGACAAAGGACATGGAAAAGGCTGAGGTACTCCATGCCTTCTTTGCCTCAGTTGTTAATGGTGAGATTTGCCTACAGGAATCCAAGGGCCCTGAGAACAGTGGGAAAGTCTGGAGCAAGTAGAGAAGTGCTGAAGGAGCTGATCAATGTCATTGCAAGGCCACTTCTGGTTATCTTTGAAAGGTCATGCCAATTGGGAGAGAGAGGGGGGATTCTTGAGGACTGGAAGAAAGAAAATGTCACTCCTATTTTGAAGAAGGGCAAGGAGGAAGATTTGGAGAACTACAGGGCAATCAGCCTCACCTCAAACCCTAGGAAGATGATGGAACAACTAAATCTGGAAGCCATTTTCAGACATATGAAGGACAGAAAGGTGACTGGGCTTCAGTCAGCATGGATTTACAAGGGGCCTGACCACTGTAAAATTACTAGCTCAGTGGACAAGTGTCCTGGTTTCGGCTGGGATGGAATTGATTTTCTTCCTAGTGGTTGGTATAGTGCTATGTTTGGATTTAGTATGAGAATAATGTTGATAACACACTGATGTTTTAGTTGTTGCTAAGTAGTGCTTACACTAGTTAAGGACTTTTCAGCTTCCCATGCTCTGCCAGGTGCACAAGAAGCTGGGAGGGAGCATAGCCAGGCCAGCTAACCCAACTGGCCAATGGGGTATTCCACACCATGTGATGTCATGCTCAGTATATAAAGCTGGGGGAAGAAGAAGGAAGGGGGGGACATTCGGAGTGATGGTGTTTGTCTTCCCAAGTAACCGTTAYGCGTGATGGAGCCCTGCTTTCCTGGAGATGGCTGAACACCTGCCTGCTGATGGGAAGTAGTGAGTGAATTCCTTCTGTTGCTTTGCTTGCGTGTGCGGCTTTTGCTTTCCCTATTAAACTGTCTTTATCTCAACCCACGAGTTTTCTCACTTTTACCCTTCTGATTCTCTCCCCCATCCCATCAAGGGGGAATGAGTGAGCGGCTGTGTGGTGCTTAGTCGCTGGCTGGGGTTAAACCACRACAACAAGGACAGAGCAGTAGACATTATTTATCTTGACTTTAGTTTCCTATGACATTCTCATAGACTAACTGATGAAGTATGTGCTTGATAAATGAACAGTGAGATGAACTGAAAACTGGCTGAACTGCTAGGTTCAAAGGCTTATCATCAGAGCATGAAGTCCAGCTGGAGGCCAGCCACTCATGATATACCCAGTGAGTCAATACTGCGGCCAACACTGTTTAACATCTTTATTAATGACATAGACGATGGGACAGAGTGTACCCTCAGCAAGTTTGCAAATTACACAAGGCTGGGAAGAGTAGCTGTTACACCAAAAGGTCATGCTGTCATTCAGAGGATCCTCGAGAAGTTGGAGAAATGGGCCGACAGGCATCTTATGAAATTCAGCAAAGGGAAAGGCCAAGTCCCACACCTGGGAGGGAAGAACCCCATGGAGAAGTACAGGGACCGAGTGACTGGAGAAGGGCCCTGGTGGACAGCAAGTTGAACATGAGCCAGCCATGTGTCCTTAGAGCAAAGCAAGCTGACCGCTTCCTGCACTGCATTAGGAGGAATGTTGCCAGCAGGTCAAAGGAGGTGATCCTTCCCCTCTATTCAGCACTGGTGAGGACATACCTGGAGTACTGTGTCCAGCTCTGGGCTCCCCAGTACAAGGGAGACATGGAGCTACCGGAGATAGTCCAGCAAGAGGCCACTAAGATGATTAAGGGACTGGACTATCTGTCCTATGAGGAAAAGGTGAGAGAGCTGCAACTGTTTAGCCTGGAGAAGAGAAGGCTCAGGGGATCTTATCAATGTGTATCAGTACCTGACAGGAGGGAGTAAAGAAGACGGAGCCAGGCTCTCCTCCTTGCTACCCAGGGAATGGGCAAGAGTAAATGGCCACAAACTGAAACACAGGAAATTCTATTTAAGCATAAGAAAAAAGTTTTTTACTCGGCATGGTTGAACATCAGAACAGGTTGCCCACAGAGGCTGTGCAGTCCCCATCCCTGGAGATACTCAAAAGCTGTCTGGACATGGCCTTGATCAACCAGCTCTAGTTGACCCTGCTTGGAGCAGGTGGGTTGCACAAGATGATTTCCAGAGGTCCCTTCCAACCTCAGTAACTCTCTGATTCTGCATTTTATGCAGCTATTACAATCTGAAAGGTAAGAAGCATAGAAAGACAGCTTTTCAGCTCCAACGYTTCCAATGATGTTAAGTAAATTTACATTTGAGGAGGATCTGGCTAAGAGAGCTTTAGAGCATTAGATGCAACAATTCTCAAATAAGCAGAACTGGCAAACAGCATAAGAAAATGAGGCTGAGTCAAGGAAATGTGCTGACATTTAAAGCATGTTTCTCACAGCAAGCATTCAGGTTTAAGGAAGGAAAAGTGAACTAGCAATTACCATTAATGGGAATGGTGGGAAAACATAAAGGAGTGTTGGGGAAAGTAGGTGCATGTGGAAAGACATGAGGTAGAGATATCCTACACTCACTAATTTAGTAGAAATGTTAAAGGTTTTAAAATAGATAACAAAGTACATGCAGAGAAGCAGCCAGAATGCTGAAAGCAAGAAGCCAAAAGACAAAATAAGACTTTAATCATAAGAAGGATAATAGGAGGGGTCAGAGCCATTTCATCTAATAACCTGTTGGTGGTTTTAATCTTTATTTCTAATTTGCCTTTCCTTTAACATCCATGGAAATAGCCAAATGCTTTACTTCTCCCATTAATCCTGGGATCCTGGATCCTGGGATATCACAGAACTGCAGGAGAAATTCAGGGAATAATTCTAACTCAGTATAAATTAGCTGCTATATATATTCAAAGGACACAACTTATTCCCCCCTGTATGTTTGCTGGCCTAGGGAAGGGGATTCTAAGTCCCTCCTGTCATTTATTTCCAAAGTTACTATTGATATGAGGCATTATGCAGTACAGCAAATGAGATAAGAATCAGTTAAATGTTAAAGCAGTTCACTGACAATTCTCAACTGTCTGTGTACCTCAAACCATCAGAATTACTTTATGAATTACTTTAAAATCCTTCTCTTGAGATACATTCCTATTTCATTGTTAAATACATTAAATTTTATTTCTAACTCTAAAACATATGTATAATAAAGCAGTTCAGAAAGTATCTGAACATACATTTATTTTAATCCTTAGCCTTTTATTTCTCTTGATGAGCTGAAAATTTCAAGAGAAAATAAAAACTTGATAAGGCAAGAAGTGATATCACTGGAGACAGAAGTTTCCTTCCTTCAATTCACTGAACTGTAAATAAAATACTATYCTAATAATTTTGGGTTTTTTTATTCTTGATTCCATCTACAGACAGGAAGAATTCTTTAGACATGGTGAGACTGTTGGAATTAATTCAAACTAAGTTTCCTTTTTGCTTAAAGAAATTGAGGTCTATGTACTAGAGCATTGCCAACATAAAAATAAATGTAATGTGCCTTAATTTGACTGACTTTCTGCAAAACACTGCTGCTGACAAAGATTATGTTTGATAGATACCAGTTGATATTTCTCACAGCKTAAGTATCTCACTGACATTTTCATAAATCTTCCTCTTTTTTTGTTTATTATAACAATAAGGGTGGTTGGAGGCTCTGGGGAAGGTTTTGATGCCATCTTCACAGTACAGCTAAAGGGAAAAAAATGCAAGCCATGGGGTCTTTTAATATTTTGGTGTGCTCAAACTTTAAAATCACAGTAAGAACTCTGATGCAGCTTAAAGGAAATAGAAGTTTATGAAACTATACTCTTTATCAACAGCTTTAGAAGCATCTCATTTTTCATTAGAATAATAGCTAAAATTTGATCTTTGAAGTTCTTTTCATCTTACAGGAAAAAGTTAGCTTTCTTTCATGGACTTATCCTTTATAAAGAAAGCAGACAAAACATCTGTTACTAATTATTATTTATTCGTATCACAGTAACACTGAAAGGCCCTAACACAAATCAGGGGTTCCATTGTACTTTACACTAGAAAATACATTCAAGGAGACAGTCTCTGCTTCAAAGCCTTTACAGACAAGGCAGACACGTTCTTCCTTCTGAAGACTAGAGATGAGGTATTGTAGCACAGAACAATTGCATTTATCCAAGTTGCACAAAAAGTCTGTGATAGAGACAAGAATTAAACTTAGATATTCTATGGAAAACCTTAATTCTTTTATCASTGGATGTCCCTTCATTTCCAAGTACAAAATAGTCCCTGGATAGTGGGCCTAACCATGGAGGCTACAATGAACATTTTTGGACATATAACTAAATCTTCTGTACCAGTTTAATCCATGATCAAAATAGGAAATCTCTTCCTAAGCTGGAGGGAGATAAAATGCATTTTGGATACATGTAAAAAACTTAATTTTTCTTAATAATACACACCATGCACATTTGGATTTATGCTTCATTAGGATTTCATTTTTGCACTATTCCTTCTGTGATGAACCCTGTTTCACAAAATCTGTGTTATTTGATTTCCTAATAGGCTGGATATCATTACAAAATATTGATCAATACTGATACAGGCTTTCCTTTCCTGTATATAATATGCCTTCAGTATGCATGAAATACTCAATGAATAAATTACAAAAGACTTTCCAAATTGTCTATTGATCCTGTTGCAGTACACGGTAGGGACACAAAACTGATGAAAACTTGAGTGAAACTAAAAGAAAGAAGATCCAGAGCTTGAACCTTTATAAAACTCACAAAGTAAAAAGAATGACAGCACATTTTCTCCAACACCTCCCCAAACTGGCTTAATGTGTATATCTGAGCTATCATTAATAATAATTTGAGGTCCTTTTTTTACCACCCCTACTGCATTAGCAGGAACTGGAAAACAACTGATGGAGGTAGAGATAATAAATTATTACATTAATCCTACAGGATACTCTGCACTAAGGAAAGAGGAAGACACTTTTTAAAATATTGAGTGACCACATTTTGTGTCCAAATTCAAAGGAGTCTAATGTTCAGATGATTGGTTCAAAGCTATTTCTGAAACTCAGATTAATTAAATGTATCTCTGCAGAAAACTCAGATGCAAATGTATATTTATATGTCACAGAATCACAGAATGGTTGAGGTTGGAAGGGACCTCTGACGATTATCAACCCACCTGCTCAAGGAACATCACCTAAAAACAGTCAATCAGGGCCATCTCCAGACAGCTTTTGAATATCTCCAAGGACGGTGACTCCACAACCTCCCTGGGCAACCTGTTCAAGAGGTCAGTCACCCTCATGGTAAGATTTTTTTTTCTTCACGTTTAAGCAGAATTTCCTGTATTTCAGTTTAGGCCCATTGCCTCTTGTAACCGTTGGACAGCACTGAAAAGAGTCTGGCTCTGTCTTCTTTACACCCTCCCTTCAGATATTCATATACGTTGATAAGATTGCCCCTGAGCCTTCTCTTCTCCAGGCTAAACAGTTGCAGCTCTCCCAGCTTTTCCTCATATAACAGATGCTCCAGTCCCTTAACCATCTTCATGGCCCTTCACTGGGCTCTCTCCAGTAGTTCCATCTGTCTCTTGTACTGGTGAGCCCAGACCTGGACACAGAACTCCAGATGTGGTTTCACCAGTGCTGAATAAAGGGGAAGGATCACCTCCTTCAACCTGCTGGCAATACTTTGTTTAATTCAGCCCAGGATACCATTAGCCTTCTTTGCTGCAAGGGCACATTGCTGGCTCATGTTCAACTTGCTGTCCACCAGGACCCCCAGGTCCTTCTCTGCAAAGATGCTTTCCAGCCCCCATTGTATACTGGTGCCTGGGGTTCTTCCTCCCCAGGTGCAGGACTTGGCTTTTCCCTTTGCTGAATTTCATGAGATTTCTGTCAGCCTATTTCTCCAGCCTGTCGAGGTCACTCTGGATGGCAGCACAACCCTCTGGTGTATCAGCCACTCCTCCCAGTTTTGTACCATCAGCAAAATTGCTGCTGGTACCCCATCATCCAGATCATTAATAAAGATGTTGAACAAGATTAGAGCCAGTACAGACCCCCAGGGTACACCAGTTACTGGCCTCCAGTTGGACTTCATACCACTGATCACCACCCCCTGGGCCTGGTCATTCAGCCAGTTCTCAATCCACCTACCTCACTGACTGCTCTTCCAGCCCCTACTTCATCAGTTTCTCTACAAGGATCTTATGGGAGACAGTGTCAAAAGCCTTGCTGAAGTCAAGGTAGGCAATATCCACTGCTCTCCCCTCACCTACCAAGCCAGTCATTTCATTATAGTTCTCTGGGTCCTCCTTCTTGCCCTTCTTGAAGATAGGAGTGACATTTACTTTCCTACAGTCCTCAGGCACCTCTTCCAATCACCATGATTGTTCAAAGATTATTGAAAGTGGCCTCACAATGACATGAGCCAGCTCCCTCAGCATTCGTGGGTGCATTCCATCAGGGCACATGGACTTATGTATGTCCAGTGTGCTTAAGTATTCCCTGACCTAATCCTCTTCCACCAGGAGTACATCTTCCTTGCTCCAGCCTTTCACCCTGGTGCGGGCCCTTAGATTTCTGAAGGCCACTCCTGCTTGTAAAGACTGAGGAGAAGGCAGTATTCAGTACCTCGGCTTTTCCGTGTCCTGTGTCACCAGATCCCCTGCCCCATTCAGCAGCAGGCCCACATTTTCCCTAGCCTTCCTTTTGCTACTTACGTTACTTACAGAAGTGTGTGTGTGTGTGTGTTTCTTCTCATTATATATTGCTCCGGATTCACCATTTCTCATATGTGATGTTTAGTCTGAGACTATTTCCTCTGCAGTGAAAACAAGCAATTTAACCTATGATTTTTTCCCAATATGGCCACAGTAACTTACAGGAAAAAAAGGATATGCTACCTTTACAGGAGTCATTTACAGCATTTTTGTATTTTTAAAAAGGTCTAATACTACACTGATATTAAAAAGACCTCTCAAAACAAATCTCTTCAAGGCTGCTTGTTTTAAATCTCTGATTCATTCTGTGGGTCCAGAGATGAAGTTAAGTTAGTAAGTTTGCTGAAACAAAGATGCCACGTTAAATGATATTTCTTCAGCTTTTTTGGCATGGCTGACTGCACTCAAAACTTTGCCTTCTTCATTAAGTTTGACCAGATAAAGTTAAGACATTTTGAAAACAGACTGCAGCTAGGCAGCAAATAATCATAGGCACACTAGATTTTTTGACATAAAAATTGATTTGTTTTATACTGTTATGTCAAAAAAAAAAAGCTAGGATTCCTCCATTCCTCCTATCCAGTTGTGCTTTTTAGCACCTAAAATGTGAATTTCAATTCATTTATTTTGAAGTCTGTAGGAAGAAATTTACAGAGACAAATGTTTTATATATATACAGTTTGAGTTTAATGCTTTAAAATTTAATGAGTCGTGAGAGAACAGGTTTGTCAAAAAAAAAMCCCAAACTTTAAATGAAGGTGAGAAGAGGCAGGAATGAAATCAACGAGAGACCTGAGTTTCATATGGAGATAATTAGGACGAAAAAGTGGAAACTTTAGAGAGATGACTAAGTTACTGATGTTAAGATAGGTGTGACTTCAGAAGACAGCTGGAGTCATTCTTCCAAATCTGAATCTTTCCCTAAGAATTAACTGAAATACATCCTCCATCCAAGAAATAAATAGAAATACAAGGAAGTTTCATTAAGACTATTTTTCCCCCACTGATTAAATATAWAACAAAAATATATTATCAATTAAACCATCTACTTCAGATTATTTTCTTCTAATACATAAACTTTGGASCATAGATCAGCTGGAAAGTGTATCTCTTTAGAACTTAAATATAGCCTGCTTGCTTATTTGAGTTACCTCAAACTGTTCTTCCACTATTATTCTTCATGGATTGGGGAGAATAAGGTGTTTCAGGTTCCTGTGATCCCTCATTACCTTTTCCCTGGATCCACCATATTAACCTTGGTGAGCCACTGGTATAACCATTTCAACAGTCATCCTAAGGAAGCTTAATAAACAGTAACATAGCCCAGTATTTTCTCTCCAGCAGCAGGAGATGTTGCTCAGGGGGCACACACAAGCCCTTCCACTATCTGCCATCCATTCTCCTCACTTTCTCCCAACATCACAGTAGGAACTGCAGGGACTACATCCCTGATTTTAGTATCCATTTATCAACCTGTTGCCCAGGAACTTGATTAATCCATTTTTGAACCTGCTTAGTATTATTTATCTCCACAAACTTCTGTGGCAACACATGCCAAAAATTCACTAACGACTATGTAAGGCAGTACTTTCTTTCATCTGTCTTAAACTCGCATCCTGCTAGTTTCAGTGAGTGTCTTCTTATTCTAGTACTGTGGGATTTGATGAATAATAGCAGTGTATTTGCCTTACCTACTGTCTTCATGACTTTGTCAATATTTATCATATCTCTCTCTCCAGGCTTTTCTTCCCCAAACGGAAAGGCTCAAGCATTTTAATCTTTTATTTTAAGGCAGTGTTTCATTCCCATAATTATTTCAGTTGCCTTCTCTGCATCATTTTTAACTACATTATATCTTTTTTGGAGATGCAGCGAAAAGAATTGTATCAAGTAATCCAGTGCATCAATGTGTTTCAGAGAAAAAAAATGTTGGTTTCTGGTTTAATATTTCCCAATATTTTTCCTGATGATGCCCAGTATTTTGTTTATTCTTGAGAACAAAGTGCACACTGAGCTGATGATTTCAGAAAGCTGCCAGTGAGGAGTCCAAGATCTCCTTCCTGAATTGTGACTTCCACTTCCAAGTTCACCATTATGTAACCATGATTTAGGTTGCATTACCTCCCATTTACTCACATAATGCATCATCTCGCATTCCTTTGCTCAATACTTCAGTTTTGTGATGTCCTCCTGGGGTTTCACACCATCMGTGTCACATTTAACTGCCTGAAAGACCTCAGTAACATCTCCAAACTTGAATATTTGATTACACATTCCCTGTTCCAAGGTCATCCATGAAAATGCTGAATAAAAATGAACCCACTGCTGATCCATGGGGATCCATACTCTTCTTCCCACTGGAAAGAGATCTAAAAGTAAGTTACTGAAAAGTAAGTTGTAGCCTATCCTTTATCTTTCTATCCTGTAAAGCTATTAAAGCACCTTTCCTCCAAACCCATAGCAACTTAATTTCTTTAAGGGCCTTTGGTATAGAAGCTGCTCAAGGATTTTACTTTCCAAATCCATACATATTATGTCTTCTGCCTCTCCTTTACCCACCTGCTCGCTCACACTCCCACAGAACTCCACGTTGCCTGGCTCCTAACACAATGAGATTACACCTGTGCTTCGTTATGTCATTCTTTATTGTAGATCATCATTTTGCAAGGAATGGAAGTCAGACTCATCCCATAGTTCCCAAGATTTCCTTTCAAGTCTTTTTTTTTAGATAGAAATTATGCTGGCAACCTGGCAGTCCTCTGACAGAGTGGCTGTTTGTAGTAGATAGTTCACACAAGTTCACCAGAAATTCAGCAATTTCCTATCTGAGTTCCTTCAAAACTCATAGCTGAATGCGATATGGTCCTAGTGACTTACCTACATTTGTATGACATCATATCATCATTGGATAAAATGTACAAAACTTCCCTCCTTAGGGAGAGCTCTATGGATTACAAGTCAACTTGCTTTTCATTTTTCTAGTTCCTTTGATTCAAGAATTCATCATAGAGGCATAGGTTTAGTATTTGAGATGGAAAGCATTTGTGCTCACAAATATATGCACTGAGGTTCATAGAGTCTAAACCAAGTTGGTGAGTCTAAAGAGATAAGAAGCATAAGATTTTTTTTTTTTTTTTTTTCAGGAAAGGACAAAATGAACCTGGCTTCACACTGTCATATTAAAATAACCAAATGTCTAGGTGAAAAGGGAGATTTATCCTCTAGCTATGCTTTAAAAGAAAGCAGCAGCTATCACTGCATGCTCAGTAATCAGTAAGTCTGAGGAAGCTTAGCAGATCATACCCCTCAAAGGAGGAAGGCAGTAGGTGCCTAGTTTCTGGATCCCTGAGTTAGGGCTGAATTGCTGAACTACCAGGATTGAGATACTTCTGACAACTGCAGTAACAGCGATTTAAGCATCTGGGCAACTTTAAGGTCAAGAACTGAAGTGCTTATAGATTACAGACCTGTCAAATATAAAAAAGAGCTCTGCGGGAGCTCTGGACCTCACAGGTTTAGAGTAAGACTTCAAAATATGCTGCTCTTCCACTTCAAGTACTTAAATTCTTTCCAAGATCCTGCGTTTGGCAACTTTGTCAAAATTTGCTTTGACTTTGCCTAGCAATCACATCTTTTTGAAGTAATCAAATAACAGTGAAAAAATTATAAATCCCAGAATAATTTATGCATTTTTATCTTGTAAAAAAGGCCTAAAAAACAATGAGACTTATATTTGATGTTTTATATTGCTTAACTATGCTTGTAATACAATACTTAGTACAAATGTATAGTATTGACCTCTACTGGATGTAACATCTGGTGTTCTGATAAACTATATATGACTATATCACACGCTATCTGTGTCAAAGATATTCATATAGTTTAAAATCTGACTTYTCCCAATGTTAGCCCCTGCCTAAAGCCACTAGCAAAGAATATCTTCTAGCCAAACACAAATACCTTTACATTTGTTGCAGAATGTCTTGATTTTATTGTTAGCAAACTTGAAAATAAGTCATTAAAATTCTAAGGAGTTTTTCACAGTTTACATAATCTGAATATTTTGTTTTCCATTTCTTACAAATCCAAGGTAAAAGTTTCTGTCTATATGCTTCTCTTCTCCCTATCTTTCAATTATTTCACAATACTTTGAAATGTTCAAATCTGTTGACCGTTCTTTAAACTGTCCTTTACTAAGAAATCTCCTGGGGKTTTTTTTCAATCGTATTCAAAGAAATTTGTGTGGAGTCAGTTCTTCTCCTTTGTTTTAAATGGTTCAGAAACTTTTCAATGAAATGTTAAGGTCTCTTGTATGATTCTTTTTAAAAAAAAAAAAAGTAGAAAGTTTCCAAATGGTATATTATATATGTATAATGGTATATTATATATGTAAAACCCATATACATATGGTATTTAATATATGTATACACACTGTTTGTATTAGAAAAGTATTTCCTTATATTTCCACTTCCATACTCTTATTCTGTTGTTCTCCCCCTGTATCCTGTCTGTTTTTAAAATCAGAAATATCCTGTAACATAAATAGCTCAGAAATACTTTGGCCTTTTCATCACAATAAAAACCTAGTCTAATGAACCCATTTTAAGCTGATTAACTTGGGTAGTACTACAGAATGAATGCATAAATGATAACACTGTAATATAAACACATAATAATAGTAAYTATTTTACTGCAAAAATTTCTCATTAGCTCCTGGCATTATAGCAAAACTTCTGACATTCTTTAAAGATGTTGCTCACCCACCTCAGAAAAACACACCAAATAATCACTGGTATGACATCACGCTCAGCAAATAAAGCATGGGGAAGAAGAAGGAAGGGGGGATGTTCGGAGTGATGGCGTTTGTCTTCCCAAGTAACCGTTACGCGTGATGGAGCCCTGCTTTCCTGGAGATGGCTGAACACCTGTCTGCCGATGGGAAGGAGTGAATGAATTCCCTGTGTTGCTTTGCTTGTGTGCGCAGCTTCTGCTTTACCTATTAAACTGTCTTTATCTCAACCCACGAGTTTTCTCACTTTTACCCTTCCGATTCTCTCCCCCATCCCACCGTGGGGGGAGTGRGYGARCGGCTGYGTGGKGCTTAGTTGCTGGCTGGGGTTAAACCACRACAGTCCTTTTTGGCGCCCAACGTGGGGCTYGAAGGGTTCAAGATAACAACAGGTTTGATTGGAATGTGCTAGATCAAATTTACAGCTGTTATTGCTGTTTAGCTATTAATTGGCAGGCTCYTGTGCTTGCCATGGGGCTTGCTTGCCTTAATGTATATTAGAGTCTCGTGCTCGTTAGTGGCTGCTTTTTGCTTTCGCTGCTTGCTGTACTGCTGTACTGCTGATCATCTTACTGTGCTGTGCCTGGGAACATCTTGATAACAGCAATGGGGATGCGCCTGGGCTGGCAGATGGCCAGGGCATCGCTGCTRTTTCYRTGCTGCTGTACTGGACAGGCTGGAACTCCAGTGTGAACTCGAGTCGAAGGGACTGTGACCTGTGGATGAGTCCACACCAGAGCAGGTATACCCCAAAGCGTCTGTGGCCATGGATAAGCCCATGCCAGAGCAGGTACCTCTCTCGTCTGTGGCCGTGGTTATGTCTGTGCCACAGCAGGTATACCTCTGGAGATATTGTGGCCCAAGGGTAAGTCCACACTGGAGAAGGTGCACCTCAAAGCATCTGTGGCTGTGGGTAAGTCCATGCTGCAGCAGGTACACCTGGAAGCATCAGTGACTGTGCAYGAGGTCATGCTGGAGCACCTCAAAGCGTGTGGCCGTGGATAAGGCCATGACAGGGGAGGTATACCCATGGATTGCAGCCATGGGTAAGGCCATGTTGGAGCAGGTATATCTCTGAAGGGACTGTAGCCCATGGAGAAGGCCACGCTGGAGCCGGTGCACCTCAAAGCGACTGTGGCTGTGGATAAGTCTATGCCGCAGCAGGTATACCCCTGGAGAGACTGTGGCWYATAGATAAGGCTCCAGTTGGAGCAGGTACACCCCTAAAGGACTGCAGTCTGTGGGTAAGTCCAAGCCAGAGCAGGGGCAAGGGGAGGGGTTCATTGCAATGTTAAACCCTATGGTCTGGTCCAAAGGGACCAGGGGTGGAGATTGTAATRGAAATACTTTAAAATTGTTGTAACCCAGGGTTTGAGTTGCATGTTATGGGAATTACTATAGCAGGAACCACCTGAGCCAATGGAGGACAAGCCTTACATGAAGCAGTGCAAGTGCAGCAGTGACCCGACCTGAGCTGGCTTTGGTGGCCAGTAACTCCACGCAACACATCACCTCTCCTGTCCTGAGTGACCACGATATGAGGTGGAGTCCAAAGTCATGTACTAAATGAGCTCAGTGGACATTTTGTGGATATTTCTGGACATTTTATGAAAATTTCACAAGGGTGGTCCATAGACTAAGGGATTGATATCTATGTATTATATCAAAGGACGGGAAGCGGGGTGGTGGTTAATGAGAATGTATTGCGTAGTGTKGGACCTGAGCATGACATAAATGGTATGGATAAGGGGTGGAGAATGTGCTGGTTTTGGCTGGGATAGGGTTAATTTTCTTCACAGTAGCTAGTATGGGGCTAAGTTTTGGATTTGTGCTGGAAACAGTGCTGATAACACAGGGATGTTTTCGTTACTGCTGAGCAGTGCTTACACAGAGTCAAGGCCTTTTCTGCTTCTCACCCCACCCCACCAGCGAGTAGGCTGGGGGTGCACAAGAAGTTGGGAGGGGACACAGCTGGGACAGCTGACCCCAACTGACCAAAGGGATATTCCATACCATATGGCGTCATGCTCAGCATGTAAAGCTGGGGGAAGAAGAAGGAAGCAGGGGACATTCAGAGTGATGGCATTTGTCTTCCCAAGTAACCGTTAGGCATGATGGAGCCCTGCTTTCCTGGAGATGGCTGAACACCTGCCTGCTGATGGGAAGTAGTCAATGAAATCCTTGTGTTGCTTTGCTTGCGTGTGCGGCTTTTGCTTTCCCTATTAAACTGTCTTTATCTCAACCCATGAGTTTTCTCACTTTTACCCTTCCAATTCTCTCCCCCATCCCACCAGGGGTGGGGTGTGATTGAGCAGGTGTGTGGTGCTTAGTTGCCGGCTGGGCTTAAACCATGCGATTTGTTCATTAATTCAAAGTATTATAGAAACTTGATACTCTTATCCACATCAGAAAAATCCACCAAATATTTGGTGACACTTTGTTCATGAATTCAAAGTATTATAGCAACCTGTCACTGCTTATCTCAACTTTGTTAATTCAGAACATTTGCCAACAAAGCACTGTGATTTGAAACTGAGAGCATCTATCGCTTTAAATCCTTGTCTACTAAGACACAAAGTGATAAATTCTTTTTTTCTGCACACAAACCCTGATTAAGTTACAAGCAGACAAGCTGGTAGCCTTTGTGTCCTAGGAACCATGACAATCATCCAGTCTAGCCTCTTACATTCACACACCATAGAAATTTCCCCAATAATTTCTCTATTATAATCCATATAAGCCCATATCTCCTTTTTTAGTTAGAACACCTCTTTTTCTAAGTCACTGGATTTACTTAAAGTTTTCAGGCAGTGAAAAATCCACCACTTCCCTAGATAAGATTTTATAAAGATTAATTACTTTTACTTTTAGAAATATGTACTTTCTTTTCCAACCTTGAATTTATCTAGCTTCACCTTGAAATAAGATCCCTGGATCTCATTATACCTTTGCAGCTAAATTAAAGAGCTTTCTGTAGTATCTTCCTCGTGAATGTTCTTATAGATTATATTCAATAGGTTAACTGTATGTCACATGTACCCAGTGATATAACTTCAAAACATGTACTCTACCCTACATTTTAATATCCAAGAATAATTTTATGATGATCATTTAAAATGTTGCTAGATCAGCATGACCTTCATATAGCATTCAAATAGAGCACTTCTATATTCTTAAGGAAAAAAATTACTTAATATTTACTTTTGGGCTTTGTTTGACACTGAATCCTGATGCACTTGACCCTAAAATATTGACACAGTTGTTATTTACCTTCTTGTTGCATACGGTTTCCATTCAATATATACTGATTGCCATATAAAAGACCTGCATGAGAATACTGTTGACAAGACATTGGCACTAATTGTTATCACATAGACTTGAGAAATGGAGAATTGGATTGACTTTCTATCTCAGTGAGACAGGAACAAATTCATCAAAGATTGCCTGTCATCTCCATAACTGCCAAAGGAACTACGGATTAGGTCAGGAAAGATCAAACACATAGGGCTTTGCTTTCAATATCTTCATCTCCATGTTCATACACTGGGAGAAAAACCTTGCCAAATAGCTTTTTACACATCTTCTATGAAGAAAAATAACTTTTTAAAAAGTAATTTTCTAAAACAAACATTGTTTTTAAGACAAATACAATGCTTCTGCATATTCTATTCTATTCTATATATCTAAATATATTGATTGACATAGTTTATAATAGTAAGTCTTTTAGCACAACAGAGGAAGATCAGTAGATCAAAACAGCTGGTGATGAGACCCAGTAGCAACACCCTACATGGTCTGTGATTTTACTTAAGACTAGCTTTAATCTGGTCCCCTGGACCAAACATCATCACCATATATATGTTATGAAGGATCAATCACTAGCTTGAACTTTTATGGTGATGAAGTGCACAGCTAGAGTGGAGCTCCCAGTTTAATTTCCTCTAATGGACAGCTGGTTTGCATGCACCAAAATTTCCCTTTAAACCAAAACAATGTGTAATAAGAGCAACTGATTGGAAAATTAACTTCACAACTGGTCTACTGCTTCAAGTCAAAATTCTGAGGGTGCACCCATGGAATAACAGCTGCTTAGATATCTGAATAAGGACTAAGTGCCTCTAAAACAGGGAGGTACATGAATTAAAGAAAGAGTTCTATAATTATTTAATAATTTGCTGTGCTTTCTGGAGTGTCAACCAGAGTTCTCCATGTTAGGTGAGAGCTGGTCAGAAAGAGGGAACTACTCCCACACTTACTATCCCACCCACTAAAATGTGATGCAACTCTGTGATTCAGGTTTATATAAAGAAAAAGTCTGGTCAAAAATATGAGTCTTATTCTAGCCTCTAAAGCTGTCTGCTCAGGCACTGACAGACCACAGAAAGAGAGAATTCCATAACTTTACAATATATGTTTGAATTTCTATTTCTTCTGGCTTCACTCCTCAAGCCATTACATCCAGGAAGAATCTATATGAATGTTTCAGCCTGATTTCAGCAGCTGTCATTTAAGGAGCCAGCTCCTAAATTCAGAAGATTTAGATTGCATTCTTAAACTTGTATGAGATGCTCTAGTATCAGTCCTCTTGATTAAACCAGCAGTCAAGTGTATTGACTGTATTGAAGCACCTACATATTCTAACAACCCTGGATACAGCGTATCACGAAGACTTAAACAAGATGATTTGGGAGTGTTTAAGTCATTGCCATTGCCCTTTCATTAGCTACTTACAGTAACAATATAAAAGTATCATAAGTAAATTTTATCCCCTGAAAATCCAGAAGTATACTACTATTTAAAAACATACAAGCTGGCATAAAAGTTTGGTGACAGGATTATGGTCATACTCACCAGAAGATCCAGAATTCACATCAAATAGTCTATCGTTGCTTCTTGCCAATCACCATTGTCTTTGCCTCATCTACAACAATCCTTTGGAGTCAAAAGACCTATTCTTAAAAACACTAGATATTTCTGCTTCTTTTCATTCCTTTTATGATATGTCATCATGTTTTTATCGCCACTCTTCAGAAAAATATTATCACCAAGTTTAAAGGTCTGAACAGTATTCACTTCTGTTTGTTCTTTCTCGTAAATCCTCTAACTGGATTTATACCAAACCTGTTCGAAAACTTTTTCAAAGAGACTGCGCAAAAAAAATGCAACCTATACAACAATGTTTTCATCCTCTTAGCTGATAATTTTATAATCCTGAACTTTTTTTTAATGATGTAGATAACAATGTTCCAAGTTTATCTGGTTTAAGTACCAGGGGGTTCCAGGTGTAATGCTGAGCAGATGCATAGCGTAAAATATGTTTGCTTTTTCTCAAATAGCTCCTTCAGTTTCACCACAGATGTTTTTAAGCAACTACTGTGACTATAGAAATCTGTTAAGAAACCTTGTAATGCATTCATACCTTTGTGCTGCAAACTGACTTTCAGCTTCCTACAGAAAAGCAGTTTTTAATGTATAAACAAAAGAGGAAGATTCCTTCTACTTTTCAAATTATCTTCAGAAATAGAGATGCTGAAATTATTATGTGGAAGGGGATGCAACTGGCATTTTCCTGAGCAGAGAATACACACTGCTTAGTATAGTGTCACACCAGATTATATCCCATGAACACTACCTGTGAATTATAGTGGTACCCCATTAGCACTGCTGTGGTCACAGGTCTGTCAGCTGCGCCAAGAGAGCGGTTATTGCCAAGAGGTGTGGGGAGGTGGGGGTGTTAAAGCTTAGCCACTGACATGCATTGTTGCTGGAAAATTTAGTATACAGATTCTACCCTGTTTTTTTCATTTGTCTCTTTGCTATTCTGCTATTTGATACAAGCCGTTGTCACATTCAAAACCAATGTGAGAAGGATGCAAGTTCACCTCTACATATCTGTTAGGCTATAGAATCATAGAATCATTAAGGTTGGAAAAGACCTCTAAGATCATTGAGTCCAACCATCAACCCAACACCACCATGCCCCACTAAACCATGTCCCTAAGTGCCTCATCTACACCTCTTTTAAATACTTCCAGGGATGGTGACTCCACCACTTCCCTGGGCAGCCTGTTCCAATGCTTAACCACTCTTTCAGTAAAGAAATTTTTCCTAATGTCCAAAATGTGTCCTATGTGAAAAAAAGGCTCCTCTCCCCACACACAGACGTGTGAGACACAGGGTCAGGCCTCAATATTGAGGGGAACCTCAATAACACCATCAGAGACATGAGCCCCCACCCGCTCCCCACCTCAACCTGGGGTGTCCCAGGGGACCTCCAGCCCTGTGGGCTGGGGGTGACACCCCTCAGAGTGACAGGGGTGCAGGATTTGCGATGGGATGCAGAGGAGGAGCTTCTTGACGTTGCACAAGAGTTATTATGAGAAGTTTAAGGGAGGAGCCAAAGAGACGGATCAAAGTGTTTTGGGGAGGAACAAGCATGGGAAAATAGACAAATAAGGTGATAAAAGGGGATGGTCACATGTAAATAGTGATATCTATATATCCACATTCCAGCTGGTCATTATGCTTGCCTGGCCATGCCCTGTGCCCATCACTACAGTCTGTCCTGTCTTCTTATTAAATCCCATTTCTAACTCTTTACCTTAGTGAGGGACTCGTGTGTGCTTGGGAGAGGTGGGGATCTGAGTGCCAGCAACTGGAGACAGACCATGGGTCAGARGGACCGTGCGTCTGTGGTGCCAGTAACTGGAGAGGCCAGACTGCATGTACACTGTGAGTGTATGTGAGTCACCGTGTAATCACCAGCAAATATCAAGCTGAACTAGTCAGGGAGTAGGATACGTGGCTTGGGAGCCAGGTGCGGAAGCGGCCATAAGTCTGGGGTGGATACACGTGTGCACCTCTGTGAGGGAGACAGCTACTGGAGGGGCCTGGAGGTCCAGGCTGACTGCTAGAGAGACCACGGGGTCCAGAGACCAACTGAGAGAGTGCGAGTGTGTGTGTGTATGTRTGTGACAACCAGAGACAAGATGCACAAGCCAGTCACTGGGTAGCCTGAGTGTCTAAAACTGGTTACTGGAGGGATCCACAGTGTGGGTGTCTGTGTGTCTGCATCTGCGWGTGCACAAGGGGTCCTGGGGATCTGTACCAGCCTTGGAACTTGCATGCCCAGGTGCCAGCAACTGGGGAGACTGGCATCCAGGGGCAGCTACTGCACAGACCGAGTGTCTGAGCCCGGCTGCTGGAGGGATCCACCTTGTGCATGTGTATATATATATTTCCATTAATGGATCTTCATCCTGATCAGCCACAGGGGGTAACAGGATGAGGTCACATGTGCTGTTTGTTTTTGTATGAGTGCTGAATGTTTCTGTTTGTTTTGATCTGTGTGGCTGGACACGTCTAAATATAAATACATGGTTTGTGAGTAGGTGTGCCTGTTAGGAATGCATGCTCGTTACCAGCTGAACCTCCGGAAAAGGAGCTGCAGCAGTCTCACCTCTATCAGGCTACTGGATTCAGCAACCACTAACAATACCTGACTTCAGTAGGTGGACMGGGAATATGCTCAACAAAAACATTGTCTGCAACATACACACTGGTTTTATATATAATATAAAAATAAGTATAAAAAATACATAAATATTTTGATACAAAAATACTCATTAAATATTATACCAGTTACATATTCCATTCTGTGACATTTTCAAAGTATCATATCGGAAGTTCATATATGTTTAAGGTAAAAAAGACTGGCTTGTAAATGAGAAGTCTGCTCATAGAGTTACCCCCATTCAATTTGTACAACAGTGGCACTGTAGCTGTTATAGTCAACTGAATCAATTTCACACATATTTGAAATATAACAAGGATAGATAAATACATGTATAGCATAGAAAAGCTCAAATGTTTTAGAACTAGAAAGGGCCAAATCCTGTTACTTCCATAAAGTTCTCTAGAACAGTGCAACTACCATATGCATGTCAGACAGACAGGATTTGGCTTACAGTCAACATTAATATTCAAGGCTGATGAAATCAATAAACTGGCTGCTTTAAGATGTACATGCATTGGAAACAGCAATAAAGACCTCCCCCATCCTTCTGAAGATTACTGCCCTCACAGCAGAGCTATTGGAAGGGTTCACGTAAGCACTAAGTAACTTCATGCGAAGTATAACAGATAGCTCTAGATAGCTAGAGCTAGACTCCTAGAAAAAAAGGAATTCAAGCTCACTTCTTTTTAACTAAAAAGTAAAGCAAATATTTTTTTAAAACTGCATTCAAATGTCCTTAATGCACGTCTGAATGTACCTACTAACAGAAAAAAATGTTGTAGCCTTTAACTCTTTTCTGAACTGAGCACACAGAGGTTAAAACTCTACAAAAGCTTGAAAACTTTGTAAGCTTCAGTGGAACTAAGGAGCCAGGGAGCTATAGAGAAAGCAGACAGCACCTCATAGGATGAACCCGTATTGCATAACACCTGTATAATATTATATAGCATATGTTAAACCTTCATGGACATTTCATACTCTGCAGTAAATTTTACTCCCACAGGTAGTTCTGTTACAATCATTAGATTTTTTCACATGAATGCAGGTTCAGTGGATGTGGAAAATTAGTTTCTGCCTCAAGTTTTCTTGTTACCATAAGCATAAATCACACTATGCTAGCTGAATGTAGATTCCTGTCATTTAACAGGACAAAGGTTTTATAAAAAAAATTTATTTACTTTTATAATTCTTTTCTGTGTCTGCAGACACTTTAATCAATAGCTACAGATTCTTTTTCTCTTCTTCTTGATAAAATAACCATTTAACRTGCCTCCAGTTTTAAAGCTTCGAAAAGAAATTACTACACCAGTTTTATCACTACCACAGGGTCTCATGAAAACTATTTAAAGTCTTTCAGCTCAGACTCATACCTCCAAACTACAGTCGCTTAATGGAGTCTAAGTTAAATCCCTTCTCGGTAGCCAAGAGCAAGGGTTTCAGCCCACCAGTCTCTTGGCTACAGTCGGTGGGTACATTTTGCACTCCTCGTGTTAAAGCTGTGTCATGATGCAGCAGAGGATTCTATATTTGTGTGAACACAGAGGGGAAAACCTTCGGGTCACAATAAGGGGGACCTGGGTTCCAAGTTTTGCTTCAGATCCTGTTTCTCCACTGCATCTAGTGACTAATGCATGAATGCATTTATGTGGAGAGTCTGTCCCCACCTGATATCACCATAGCTCTACGCCTGCTAGTTCATCCCTTTGCAAGGAGGCAGCAGACACAGTGAGGGTTTCTTCATTTGAGGAAGCTCTGCTGCAAGCTGGGTGCACACCACTTCTGTCCTCTGCCCTCACCAGCCAGTCTTTTCATAGCACAGACCACAGCCTGCTGCTTTGCACCACGTGTTAGAGAAAAAATGCCAATAGTTTCTTGGCACCCAGAAGAACAATTAACGTGCCTAAGTCCGGTTTGAAGCTGTGAATTCCAACTTCACACAGACTGCTAAATCGAGGAGAAAGTGAGATTGCAGGATACGTTGTTCCTACTCCTAAAGCTGTTTGCAGAACTTAGCCTTAATCCTCACTGAATTCACATTCTATTACAGTTCAGCGTCTGAAAAACCCTGAGAAAGCTTTTTGCTCGCTAATTGAGATTTATTTTAGCTCTAGTAGTCATAAAAAAACACCTATGGAGCTGAGGGCTCCTCTTAACCTGGTGGAGGTTATATTTAATATTCTGGTCAGTTGTCTTTTGCATATGGATTTGCTAGATAACAGAGCCGCCAAATTAGAGTAATCCAAAAATTAAGAATAATCATCCACTTTGTAACATTTTCACCATTTCACTTTTACAAATGAGAGTCTTTTCACAAAGGATTACCTTCTTTCCTATTAAAGCAATTGATAAAGAATTCTGCACTGCACAAAAGGTATGCCAGGCACTATTTATTCTTCCCACATTCCAAAATACTGCTATATCTTACAAAATCACTTATAGCAGATTATTACAGCTAAAATGGGACATCGCTTTTGGTCTTTCAGGCTTTGCATGCCCTCAGGGTACTGATTTACTATACATCCATAATTTTCAGATGCAGTCTCTAAATTTGATATAGCTTAGTCCATAGATGTTCAGTTTCAGACAAATCAGTTCATGTTTTTGGAAATAATTTCCTGTCTTTCTATTTGCTATTGTTATTTCACACAAAGGATTAACTTTCATTCCAGAAAGGAAGACAAGTTAAGCACTACTGTATCAAAGAAAATTAAAAAAATGTATCTGTCACTACCAATTAACATGTCTGTAGACACAAAGGATTTCAAAATTAACATCTTTTTTTTCAGACTGAAGTTTCCTAAAATTAAGCCACAGTAAACAATAAATAGCATGGTATGTGAATTAGGACAAGGTGAAGAAAAGCTAAATACAAAAGGTGGTCTTTCCTTCCCAGAATGCTGTGTTTGTGATATTTTATTATTTTTAAGATTTGAAGATTCCAGTAATGCTAGTTTGCCTGTACTTACTCCCCAAAGCATGAACAGTAAGAATTGGGGTTAAAACTCTATTCCCCAGCTAATTATTCCACAAAAATAACGGAGATTAAAAATTAGCCATTTTGCTGAAGTCAGTATTGCACATGTTTAGATCTGTCTTGACCTGTGGAATTAAGTCTCTTATTTTGAAGTGATTTTGTGCATCAGACTTACTATGCTGAGTCTGGCAAAAAACTTTGGGTTGGGTTTCATTTATTTTTAAGCCAACAGTTGTGACCAGTTATTTGCAATAAAATTGACTGTTCATCAAATGCACTTGTGGCATGTGGAGTTGGTAGTTTAAACTAAAGTGATAAGCAGTGAAATTTTAATAATGTTATTGCGAATGCTATTGCTAGTCTCTTGACAAAAGTGGTTAGCCAGAATTTGGGGATTTTAGGGTTGTTTCTACCAAAGCAATGAAAGTCTATTTTTGTTTTAATCTTATTTATGCAAAGTCACTTCTACTGGAAGGTGTTGGAAACCAAGAGACAGTAATCTTTCTTCAAAAAATATGAATCTGACAACCCAGTAAGTTAATTGTGCATGAAACTCATGCATTACTTTGCTGGACATATAGATCAAGATAAAGGCTTCACCAAGTACAGGGATCCTTCAGGTGCGGAGCTGAAATACACCATTTCCTATAATTTTTGGAACTGTGAGAAAAATACGGCTTGTACCACATTTGGCCACTTTGAGTATGCAGCCTAAAGGACTCAGTATCCATTTACACCCAGATCAGTGAGCATCTAGGGGATTTTGATTTCTAACTTAAAGCTTAGAAAAGGATTTCTGACACCAAAAAGCAGCTATCATAACACCATATTCTGTGTGGACCTTGTTTTCACGGTTTCAGCATGCTCTGAACACACCTTGGTCTGGGGTCCTCATTGGCCTGTCACCTGAATATCACTTGGACTTGGTAAATAGGTGCCTACCAAGTGTCTCAGACTGAGAAAGCTCTTGGCATACAAAGAGATCAAAAGCTACAGTCCTGACATGGCCACTATCACTGTAGAACATTTTTTACTCTCAGTGCAAACTTGCCTCTTTCACAGCCTTGCAACAGTGGTAAGCTTTGAAATCTATAGCTTGTGTGTTACATGGAAACTAAAATGATTTTTTTAGGTCATAGTTTGGATTTGAGGACCTGACAAGGGAATTAAGAAGATTTGAGATGTCTAAACTCTTTCCTAGATAAAGCATTTTCTTATGGTTTTTGGTATTCTTACATTAAATGTAAGTGATGAAGATTATAAATATAGAAATAGACTGATCAGCTATTTTATTTCTTTTCATGCTTTTCTGTCTAAAACTGAGTTGCAGTATTATTATAACAGAGCTTGTAAAGGTCTGTCATGCTACATCAAACATAGCTGGTATCAGCACTACCACTAATCTTATCAGCAAGCCTTCTCTGGCAACATCTTTTCCTGCAGTATTTTTTGTCATACCCCATCATTTCAGAAAGGGAGCCTGATTCACAGATCTATGTGTTTATGCTGCTGTATTTCAGGATATCCCTGTTGCAAAGCATTTGAAAGCCTGAAATGGGACCAGGCAACCCCAGCAGAACCCCAAGAACATTTATATATGCTCTCTATATGTGTATATATATACACATACAAAAATGAGGTAGGAAGAAAACCAGTACATCAGTGAAATACCTGTTCTGAGAGGAGCTAGCTGAGAACTGGTAGCTACAAGCCAAAGTTCCTACTGTTCATAAATAGGAGGAGGAACAAAAAAAGTACAACGCACATACAATGTAATAACATCCCTTCCAAATGTCAGTAGCTGTCCTTTGCACTACTGAAAACAGCTCACTGAAAGCTTTACAGCACTGCATACAATAGTGTAAAGGCACTACTTACTACTGTGTTTCTTCTGTTGGTATGCTAGCATGCAATAACACTGTTCTGTAAACCACTGATACATGCGGATGTCAAATAGCGGAATGCGATCTCCTCTGGTATCCAGGGCAGACAGGAGTGACCATCACCCTACCAGAATAACTTGTAGCTACAATTTTAGCAATGTCTATATTGAAAAGAGACCAATCGTAAAAAAGTAATACAACTTTACAGTACAGACTGATATGAGAGGTATTGGTCAGTTATCGGAGGAAAACTCCAATAAACAGCCTTTAGTACTTGCCTTGTGTGCAGCACTATCCCAAACTATAAGCTTGAATATTTGCAGTCACTCATTTTTGGTATTTACATGTTCAAATTACATTTTAGGGGAGAACATTTAGATATTTATGTATCGGTGGAGAATTTAGTTGCTAGCCATTCGAATGTGGACAATTTAGCTTTGCTTTTGCTATTGCTAAAACTGTAATAGACATTTTGATGAAGGTTATTTTAAAAAAAAAAAAGTCAGCGAATTTCAATAATGGACATTTTAAAAATAAGCAATAGTAAATAAGTACCTAGTTTCTTAAGAAAGTGTGAAGATAGTATAATTATAAATAATTTTATAACAATACTAATTGTTAACTGTTAAACTTTTCTTTGGTAATCCATCATTTCTGTAGAGATAAATTTTAAATGAAAAATCTATTTACCAATTCCACACACATAAAATTCACAAAGTTATGTTATAGTAACACAGACAGTTAGAAGTATTCATGCTTCCTATAAAACAACATTAAATTTTCTTTGGAAATTACTTTTCCCTCAATGACAACTAATTTAACATTCCATTCATCAGCTACAGTTTCATTAGAGAAATGACTACAGAAAACATATGTTATAATCCTTTTAAAATAATGGTTTACTAACAGCTATATATTGCACTCAAAAAGAATTGCATGCTTCTTTTTAATTTTAATATGGACAATCAAATTCAGAAATACTCATTCCTTTAATATCAGGTTACTTTATTTAATTGTTTATCTATACTGGAGAAGTGGTCCCATAACTGGAGTTGTGCTTATAAATCTCACCTAAGTCCTTGTTTGGTACAAAGTCATATCATAAATTTCAGTTTGAATTTTCTGAAAAACTGTCTCTGTACTGCCTGGAGTTTCTGTCTGATAACTCTAAAAACCTTTCCACATACTAACTCATCAAAATGAAAATTTCCAAAATGTTTGCTGACTCTGACTCTTCAGTCTCCATTTCCTTAACCAGGGCTCCTTTTAGCCTGGCCTCTTTTATGAAATAGCAGAGAATTTGAAGCCCTGGAAAAACTCAATTAATTTTTACCATGGACTAGTAGGAGGCATCTTCATAATATATGCAAATCAGGTGTCATTTCAGAACGATGTTTTAATATAGTCCAGATAGATATTCAGATCTACTAAACAACATATTGCCACATTGGGCAACTCATGGGCCTTCTGATTCAAAGGGTAAGACTCTTTCAAGCTTTCCTATTTGTTTTTAAGACTGTTTTAAAGTTTTCCTGTTTTTCTACTGCACACAAGCACCACCCAGTAAACAGACCATTTTTGACTACCAGCAAAGTGAAGGATTTCCACCCAGCCAGTAAAAAGATCCCAAAGCCACACAAAGATAGCATGGGAAAAGGACAGAATCAGCCAGCTAAAATGGGGCTCTCCTTCAAGTGTTAATTTTCCAGGAGTCACAAAAAGTTGAGATACAGAGGAGACATGAGCTTCAGTTTCCCAGCTACATCAGGTCTCCAATAAAGACAAACAATGCTCTGTAAATTCTATTTAAGGATGCTCTGTACAGTTCAAGAGGAGTAACCATGACATATATATAATGACCATAAATAAAATTCAAAAACTTCTTTGAATTGCAAAGCTTTTAGTTGCAGAACAGAAATGCACACGATACACACACAGTAGATACAATGAGACCATATTGTTGTCTAATGCATCAACATGCTGGTGATGCTGATAACAGATAACTAAAAGTCTTCGTGCCATGGACGCGTCTTTTGATTCCCCCATGAACCTCATTCACATATGACAAAGTTGTAAGTCTTTGAAGACACTTTTTATAGGACCACGTAGGAGCTCTGAAGCAGAAGGAAGGATAGAATTCACTTCCAAAAAGCAGCACTGGGAAACTGGCCTCTCTTTTCCTGCAGCTCTCCGTCTTTCTAATATTATTAGTATAGACAGTCTTCTGCTATGTATAACAGACCAGGCAAAGGGTTTACAGAAAACACAGCTCTGTTTCTTCCCATAAAAACAGTAATGCTAACACACTATTAATGGTGATAATAAGGAAACAAATTAAAGTTCTCTAGGCTTTAAAACCGTAATCACTTTTCTTTAACTTACATGGACTCTTTTTAATGCATTGTGCTATATCAACCAGGAAGCAACTTTTTTTTTTTTAACTGGGAGCATATATGCTATTACAGACCATCTTTTTAGTCAAATGTTACTTTACGTATAGCATCTGTAAGGTACTTGCTTGCTTTTGCCTATTTGTCTTATTATAACAAAGAGAATGATTTGAAGCAGCAAAGGGATCCTTTAAACTTCACCGTATTTGAAGTATACTATATAGTTTATAATATATAATAGGAGTGAAATTAAGCAACTTTTCCGTACCTTAAACTCTGTAAAACTGGTGAGCAAGATATATTAGTATCACAGTAATATGTTTCTGCCTGTGTAACAGCAATAATGATGACACAATGGTTTTGTAGAAGATGAAGTTCCCTTTCTGTTTCAGTCCTGTGATCTAACTGCTAGCTTCATGAAACATCAAACTATCCATGAGCAATTACAAAGGGTCTGAATTCAGTKAAATTAGATGAATTTCAAAGGAGCAAGAAATGAGAGTCACCCTGTAATCCCTTAATCAGCATCTTCTAACTTAAAAAATGATGCTAATTTCAGCCACTTACCCATTGAAACTTATTTATGAACATTTTCCTTACTATAGCAACTATATTAGTGACCTCAGGCGACCTTTATTTTCCAAGTAGAAGGCTTCAGGTCCAGGATAAGTAGCAAACTCGTATCATTTTTTACCAGTGTCAGATGTAAAGGTCAAATAGGGGACATTTCAAAAGCCACAACCCATAATGAATAAACAAATCAAATTTCAGGAGCCGTGCATTACAAATTAACGACATCAGTCAATGAGTGACCTTTAATAAATTCATAGACATGTGTTTAATCAAAAAGCATAAGTGGCAACTCAATGGTTAAAGTGGAACATAAACTGCCTTTCTAATTCCTGCTTAACATCCTATTACTTTGAAGTGGAGGAATTAATTCATCTGCAAACTATATAGCTCTAAATATTGAGCTATATATCAAGGAAGATATTTTCTGAGAATTAATGGAAAGCAGATGAAGTATACTTATTTGCTTTTTACATACAAATTACTTGCTTTTAATATTCTTTTTTTATAGTTTCTCCCACTCCCTAAGAACAGCTACTTCTTGTACCCATTCCTCCCACCCACTTTCACCCTCCAGAGCTACAGTTTATACTACGGTTCCATGAAACAGTCAATCTGATATTAAGTAGAAAGGTACCAAAGATGGAAGTAAAATAAGTCAGTTGTACGAGACAAAACTTTGAAAAATTCACTTTGTCAGTTCAAAAGGATTCCAAAATTTTGAAGAGCTAACTTCTTTCCATATAAATATTATTCCAGATCACATATCGCCCATTCCACTGCTTGCAGAAAGCCTGCATAAAACTGTATTGGGTGGTCTTTGTGAACAGAAATGCAACTGTGTTATATCTGATCAACTTGGGACCGTCAGGGAATTGAGTGCACAAATCCAGCGACACTGAACATAGAGACATGAATTTAATAGCAGTCGTTGCTTTTCTGTTACAGATTAGAGAAAACCTGAAAGAAGCTGAACTCCCCACACTATCCTTCCTATGGTCTGAATGAAAAGCCGGGGATACATTATTATTTCCATTCGCAAACTGGGTAACGTCTTGCTTAAATAGGTAGAGCTGGCTGGTGAAAGGAAAACCTGAAATTTTCTTTCAGTTCTTTTAAAAGTTCCACATTTGCTTCCTTTAAAAGCAAGTTTCCTGGTAGACTCTCTGATGAAAGGATAAGCAAATTAAACAGAAAGACCCAGCAAGGATCTGAGGAACAGTGATGAGTGGAGGAACTGTAGTAACATAATCAGTGAAAACCTAATCAGTGAAAATTAGAGCACACTGAATCAGCTGCTCCTGCGACTATCAAGAGAAAATGATTGTCCCTGGTGTGAAAACCACTGAGATGAGTCAACACAGAAACTCTCTCTCTCACAGGCCTTCAGACTAAAAGGGGATTATTGCCTGCAAGGGTACAGGATTTATTACGGGATGGAGGGGGGAAGAGGATTTGTGGACTGTCTAAAAGTTATTATGGGATGTTTCAAGTGAATCATGGGAATATTCAAAATTTTTWATGGGATGCTTAAGGGAAGGACTGAAGATGGGGAAGGAGGGTGACCAAGGTGAACTGGGGAGGAACACACATGGGAAAACAGAGAGGAAACGTGACAAAACCAGTTTCATGTGAACAGGTAGCTGGTCGGCAGGTTTGTCTGTCCTGATCACAGAGGGGAGGAACAGGTCCAGGCTGTCTGTGAGACTCATGTTTATGTGAGGGCTGTGTGCACTTTTGTGGGTGCCAGTACAGGCACCGTTCTTCATGGTGGTCTGTGTGGCCACAGTCGCCTTAGCCTTGTGTGCACATACTGGAGTACCTCGCTTCTGGGGACAGGGAGCCGCAGCAGCTTCTCATGTACTGAGCTGGGACAGGAGGGTCCCCCGGGCCTCCTAGTCCACCAGATTTGGCTGCCTTTAACAGTTCCTGCAGAACAATTTGGAAGACTGGAAACAACAATGTTACTAATATTATTTTTCAGAAAGGTATTTCAGACAGTCACCAAATCCTTTTTTGAGCTTTGAAAGTTGAGAGTTATGACTCCAAAGATTCTCCATCCCTGGAGATATTCAAAACCCAACTAGACATGGCCCTGAGCAACCTGCTTTAGCTGACCCTGCTTTAGGCAGGGACTCGGACCAGGTGGTCTCTAGAGTCAGGTCACCGACTCCATCCTCTCACTTCAACCATCCTGTGATTCTCTGACAAAAAATTCTGCCCCTCTTTTCCAAATGTCCTAAAAATTACGCAGTAGAAATGTAAACAAAAGTGTTAAGTGAAAGCTCTTAGGGAACAAAAGCCACCTCTCCGGAAGCTGTATGGTCTATATGGCCTTGGCGTACAGACTTAATCTTTCTCCAGCTATGCTGTGAACCATGTGCCTCTGTAGCTGCATTAAAGCAATGTTCCCAACAAATCATGTTAGACTGGATTCCTCCCATAACACTGCAGGCCTGTGGTTCAGAGCTGCTTCAGATTCAAGCAATTCAAAATGTGGAGAGATCATGAAAAATATAATATAGACATCTAAAGCAGGATCATTAGAGATAGATACAATTTAATCAAACTCCCTGTTTTATTGTAGGGCTAGTAGAAGCTAATTTAAAAGGGAAAAACTAAAACCAGAGACCGTTATCAACATAAAGTACAATATGTTTATGGCAAAACATTGCCTCAGTGGAGAAACTGATACTTTCAAAAATAAAAATAAAAATAAAATGGTTTTCTATAAAACTGCAACTCTTAAAATATTTATATTCCACTTGAACAGACTTGTCTAATAAAATACTTCAAGATCAAGAGGAATCACTGAGGCATTTAGTCTGCCTTTGCACATACCTCAAGCTAAACAATATACCCAATTACTCCTGCAGTCACACCAGTAATAAATGGGTTTGACTGACTCATACCTTTCAGAAAAAACACCCAGGACTGATCTGGAAATATCAAGAGGTGGAGAATGCACCATTTCTCTCTCTAAGTAATTCCAATGGTTAACACCAGCAACAGTAAAGATGTGTGCTTGATTTCTAACTTGAATTTGTTTGATTTTAACATCCAGCCATTAGTTTTTGTTATGATTTTCTCTGATAGATGAAGGAGCCTTTAATACCAAATATTTTCTCTCCATGAAACTTAGCAACTGTAAATCACTCTAGATGATGGTGTAATACACAGAAAAAATTACTTAACAACTTCAAAGAAAATTTAAGAAGCAGGAAGAAAGAAAACCAAACAAAAGCTCCTGGATGTTCTTCCTACCACTCTCTAACACTTGTAACTGTTAGCATTCAGGATCTTTTTACCATTTTTGTGGGGTTTTTTTACTKTTTGAGGATATCACATTACTATTGAAATCAAAAGTGGTCTAAACTGTATAGTTCAGGTAGGTCAGAACCATTATCCAAATCCCAGATATGCTTATTTGGGTATGAACATAAGATTACTATTTCTAAATTGCCACAATAAAGGATTTCAGATTTAATATTCAGCACAGTTTCCTATTTTTATCAGAAGTTTCATCAAAAACAGGAAAAAAAAACTTTTCCTTTTTCTTGGGTATGTGTTCCTAGGAACATAATTCTGTAGCTCAGTGTGTTTAGTTTCAACTTCCCATATTTAGCTTTTAGCATTATTTAACTTCTAGAGACCAATCTTAAATATTGTGATTTTTGTTTCTGAAGATATTGGTACATTTTCTAATATTATATGGGGACACATTATATCAGAGATAAAGGAACTGCAAAGTGGAGTGGGTAGGAGGATATGTGGATATAAACTGCAGAATTTATGAAATAATAACACTGATACATATTCTTGGTGAAAGAAAACAAAAAAAGAGCACTAGTCTGTCTCTGTGATAGAACAGAATTTAATGCAGAAATGTGGTATACAAAAATAACATGCTTATGGTCTCAAAAGACACAGCTTGAATGAGCCACTCCTTGTCCTTGTATCATCTAGCAAGTGGAATAACAGATAAATACTGAAAAAATAAGAGTATATGAGACTCGTGAAGCCTTCTAAATTCTAATATCACCCCGTATGTCAGACATTTTATTTAAGATCACCACTGTCGACGTACTCCAGGATCTCATGGGCAAGAAAAATAAAGAACTCTCACAAAAATATATTGTTTTGTTTTTTTTGGAATTCTTTCATTAGGGCATTGGAAGACAGAACAAAAACTAACATAGTGTYGTAACAAAAAATACTAGTTACTGCACTGCTTCAGTATATTTCCTGAATAGCCATTTTGTTTCAGGCTTATTCAGAAAATTGTTTTCTCCAAGTATTATAGCAGCGAGAGACACCCCCTAGGTAAGCATATACCATAGATAACCACTACGGCCCACTTTTAATCATACCCTTGATTCTCTTAGCTCCTCAAAAACCTTCCTTCTGGAGTAATATTTTTGGTCTCACACTAAAGAACACAGAAAAGCAAATGTCTCTGCTTGAGTTACTACAGCATAACAAATAAATTCTGATTCAAAACAATGTGTGACAAGATAGACAATGAACTGGTCTGATTTTGTGGAGTTGACTGAGATCTAGAATTCATTTAACTATTATTGAAATCTTTTTACAATGACAGATAAATACATTTAAAGGCAGGAATATATGTAGTCACTTTTGCATCTACCTTTAAAGATATTGTTAAATAGGGAGGTTTAAATCTGTAAGTGTTCTCATTTAAATTTTATATTTGATTAAGTTTTCTCATTCAAAACAAGTAAGTAGCAATTACTAAACTCCCTAGAACAAGCTGTGCTCCCACTGAGAAAAAAGTATTCTGCATTCAGAAAGTTTTGACAACAATTACACCCCAGTAATATCAGGCCAGAAGGTTTAACACAAAGGGTATTTCGGATCTTGCAGGCTTGAGTTTCCAGGTCCAGGATTTTACATGGTCTGCGTGTTAACTGCCTCCACCTGCACGGGATTTCTAAACAGGAGGCTCATTTTGTCAAGAGATAACCTGCTCCTCATCCCAGAGCGAAACTTAATTTTTCCATGATATATTGAAAGTGAAAACCTACCAAGACCAGATTCACAGAAGCAGCGAGGAGCTTAAACCTTACTGAAATCAAAGTGGCTTAGGCTTCTCAATGCTAGCCCCAAAAGCAAACAGAAGTTAAGAAATCCTAGCAGTTACAGATGAATTGTACCTTTACCTTTCCTCCTTTTGGCTGGACATGAAAAAACGTTTATTAAGGACCAGTAAATAAAATTAATTTTCTTGAGGTATGTTAGCATACAGGTGCCTGAAGTACTTACAGGAAATCACAGCAACTTTTCCGTGACCATCACTGATCTTACCGAATTTTGAAAGCAGCCAAAAGTCATTCCAGGCCCGAATCAAAGAAAAATTTTATGCCCCTACAACACCTTGCTTCCATCGTTAGGACGTTCCTCCTGCTCCTTAAACTTTTTATGAACATTAAGGAGGCGAGACAGAGCTGTAGCAGGAGAAGTTCTCCAGGCCTCCACTACAGTCAGATCCACAAGGAAACACTCAGGCTAGCCTACTCTCAAACTTCCCAGGACAGCCTGATTTATTACCTTAGCTGCATCACTTCTCTGCTCTCTTTCTCTTCCTACCCTGTTTCTGCGTCTTCTACATGGCTTTGAACTGGTGACAATGAATGATCTGTTACGTGTTTGAATTTGAGCAAAAGCCAAGCAGCTCTGCTATTGTTAGGGGCTTCTAAGATTTACTGTGAAAGGTAGTAACAGTAGGATGGTTTAGACACATAAAATACACTAGTATTTTACCTAATGATACCTGTTACTGGGGCCCAGCAAGCTGTTATTGGCACATCGCTGTATTCAGTGACATGTAATTAATCATTATATCACTAACCAGAATCAAAGCTTATCACTTTGAGGATCTTTCTTCAACCTTCTCACTGAATAACTTACACTGGCTTCAATTTTAACCTAATGGGAGGCTGTTTAACCTATAAGCCCTGGGGCTGTAGGAAAGTACTCTGTCTTTTTGTCTCTACAATGTTTACCAGAATGCAATCGTATTCCAGTAGCAAAATATATGTGTGCTTCACTCTGATTGGAAAAACATCCCTGTCAAACCTTGGACATATAGCACTACCCAAAAAAAAACATAAAAGAAAAAGAAAAAACCAATACATTTCCTTTCACTCAAATGCAAGGAGAGTTATTCTGGATGACCCTCCTGGCGGTAGCAACCTTATAATTACATTTTGCTTTTAGAAGCTGGGAAAGCAAAGCATGTGGAGAGAACTATACTTACCTACCAATGCTATGTTATCTTATTTTTCCTTAAATCACTAGCTATTTGAGTTCTGTGATGACAGAGTGTAGTCACTAAAAAATAAAAAAAAAAAAAAAGGAAAAAAAAAGGAAAGAGGGAAAAAGAAGAGGTAGTAAAAAAAGGCCTCAGATGTCCACCTTGTGTAGTTGATTGTGAATGACTATATAAATAGCCTCGAGGATCTTGGTTTAAGACTATTTCAGTACTGCTGGAGAGTAAAATATTGAGATGTGATTCCTTATGCTTGTATTTTTTGTCATGTTGGAGCATTCCAGGTTTCACCTTGATGTTTAGTTTATCCTCAACATCCTGTCTAAAGTTTGCTTATTAGAGCCCTTCACAAGAGAACATAGATGCAAGGGCAGGAGCATGACAGTCAAGTTCTTAAGAAGAAAAGTTATAGTGGTCAAATATGGGTACTACTGTTTTTTGCCTATGGTAGTGTTAAAACAAAACATGGATTGCAACCTAGTAGCATAGATCAGTCAAATACATAAAGTTTTCCTGTCTGAAGCATAGCATGAACAAATAGAAACACATTTGCACATGTATCTTCTGAGTAGTTAGTTCTTAGAAGGTCAGGCTCAGCGGTAAGCCAAGGTTTTTAGTCACTGTCTCCATCACATTCCCACTTACATCAAACACTTCCATTTCTTAATTGAGTTAAATTTTCTGTTTCATTTAAATGATGGCTCCAGCCTGGTGCTTTGTGGCAACAAGGCAGCTTAAGATTGTGACGTTGAGCTCTTGCCTGTATAGATTCCATAACCAGACTGTCAGTCCCAGCTTAACTTCTTTGGATATAATTCCCTGTCACATCTTATGTATCAGAAGCTAGTTGCTTGTTTTCATACACCAAACTACCAATTAAAAGGCTTACTCTGTTTTTCTCCATTGTACCAAATGTCACTAAGTAGCCAGAGGAAGGCATTTTGGTATTTTAGTTAAGCTTATGTATGAAAACACAAGAGAGAACATGATTTTGGAAGAAATATTGAAAGACTAAGCTGGTATGAAAACATCTCAGCAAGTCTGTGGCATTAGAGATCAAGACAATCACACAGTAAAGTAAAACATGAAAAATTCAAATTGAAAGACCATGGATGATAACCCAAGTTCCATCAGTTTCAATTCATTTACCTCCATTGCATAGAACTCACTAATTACAGCTCCAAGAACTGAGCCATAGTCCTTTGTTTCTGAGCAGAAATGGTCTAAATTTAAACTGGAATGATAAGGAACCCCAAGGTTTTTGTTAAACCCAGAGGAACTAGGCATTATCAGATGAAATTTTAAAGAGAAGGGGAGAAAGGAGAGGGAAGCAACCTCTGAGGCAACCAGTCCAGTGCTGGCACCAGTGGCTAAAATCAGTTCTCCTTGTGCATTCAGGTGACCTAGACATCCAAAGGTCTGTCAGAAGATAGGTCCAGATAATCAGGCAGTTTCAGCTAATATCAGATCCCAACTACCAGAGATACCACCAGGAAACTAGAATCCATCCATCTAGGATTTTATTTTAGGGCAAGGTGAAAATAATACCAAAAAAACGTGGAAAAGTTACTCTATTTTATATCCTGGAGCTTCCAACAGGTAAATATTGCAAAGACTATTTTTATTCTGAAATAATGTTAAAATCAGTATTAAGAGCAAGTCCTTTAAAACAAAATTTTTGGCCTAAACCAGGATGAGCAACACAAGGAATTTTAACTTTTGGTATGAATTTCTCATAAATACTATTAGACAAGTAATAAACGAAACTTCTGGTAGATCAATGAGCAAGTTAAGTAAAATTAAGTTTTCAGACTCTGAAAATTTGTTGGGTTTGATTCCTTGAGCTTTGTGTTTAGGAACATTGTTTTTCCATTTATTTTTAAACTACAATAGTCATAGCTAGAAGCTCTATTTTTTCCTGTTTATCTCATTTCCCCATGCTGCTATTTCTATTGACTTCATTTAAACCAATACAGTTGCTGAAAGATTGGGAAGATGAATGGGATGTGAGAGACCCAAAAAAAACAGAAAGGGAAAAAGAAGAAGAAAGCAAGAGGTAGTTTATTTCTGATACTACAACTTTCTCTCTGAATGATTAATCAGTGAATCAAATACACAGTAGAGAAAAAGGGGGAAGCAAAAGACAAGCAAAAGGGGAGTGAAGAAAGATGAGAGACAAAGAAGGAATGTATACCACCTCCAGCMGCCTTGATTTTTCACCAGTACAAGCTATTACAAACGTAATTGACTTTTTATGTTGGCAGCTGCTGCTCTTTCGACAATAATAGGCAAAGAGCATAATACTACTCTGGTTTATCCATGACATTAATTAAACATTCAGCTCTGCATCACCCATGATGATTCACTACCCCTGCATAGTGTAATAAATATACATTCCTGGTTCATTATGAAGGGTAAAAGTGAAGCATAGAGTCCATGCCATAACAAATCATTTTGCAAGCAATTCCACTTCATCCAAATGCTTTACAGTAGATGAAAGTCAGCGAAGCATAAAGGGCTTTCATAAGACCATCTCAATCTCCACCACAGGCAAATGGCTTCAGAAAGCATGTCTATGCTCAAGAGTTTCTTTTCCTTTCCAAATCAATTCAGCACAAGCTGGTGAATAAATACGGCTATGGGAGGCAATGGGATCCATACTTCGGTGTAGGAAGTGATTGAACGTCCAAAGAATGAATCTAATACAAAGCCTACTAACTTCATGAGAAATATTTTTACTATCTACCATCAGCATTCATCCATCTTCCATGGGTATGGAAGCTCTCCTATTCAGAAGCCAGTTTAAGGGATAGAACATAGTTTGAGGTTTTACTGCATGGCCAACAGAATGAAAGGTGCATTATACCTGAATATCCCAGCCTATCATGTATCATGTTTACAAACTTACAGATGTCCATACAGATGTCCATACCAGTGGATGAAGCACTTACGGTACTTTTCTACATTTAATGTACAAATTGTTACATCTTCATTGAAAAGAATTTTAAAAGGTCTAGTGTACACCAGCTGAGGATTGAGCCAACTATCCAAATTACTTAATGTAAAGTAATTTTAAGAAATTTTCTATTTGAACATGTGATTGCAAAACTGTTTTGAACACTTAATCAGCCTAGGAAGTATCATCCTGCAAATTATTATTTGCAAATGTACTTGTGTTACAGCAAGAGTTATCATATCTTCTATTTCCTTACCATTGATCACAGTAGAGTTCATTTTGAAATTATAGTGCTAATATCTGATAGCAATATGCTGATAGTTCTACGAGGGTTTTTTATGATTCGGCAACCTTTATAACTCCTTGCCTAAGGAGCAGAGGTAATATTGAGAAAACATCCAGTCTCAGTCCTGATTTTCAGCAAAATCAATGCTTTCAAATTATTTTGAAGTGCAGAGACTAGGAAGCCTATGAAATATTTACGAGAAAGCACATCATGTCTACAGCAGTTCTAGTCTGTGACTGCAACATATGGTTTATAAATTGAAACAGGTGTGGGAGAACAGGTGGTCGCAGCCATTCGAGGGCATAGCTGGAATTTACCATGAGGAGGAAAAAAAAAAAAAAAAAAGAAAAAAAAAAGAGAAAGATTAAAAGATTAAGTAGCTCAGTTAGCTTCTAAGGCAACTTGCAGACTTAATGACAGAAATCACAGCTCTTCATTGGGGAAACTCTGAGACCTTGTGATTTTGTTACTAACTCCCTAGAATAAGTTTACAATTACTGTCTTCTGCCACTTCTCTATTACCTTGCCCTGACTAAATTTTTGTCAGGAATGTATAATAACCTGAGAAAAAAAATAGTGTTTCCCCATCTTAACTTTCAAACAAGTTAAACCAATGTGCAAGGAACAAATGACACAGAGATATAGTTGGCTGATTCATTCATATGTCAATGAAAATCCTAGTATCAACTGGTTCTTTTGTTGACTGATTTTTAGACCCTATAGTAGATGTTGTCTTGCAATAATATTAACCTTGGTATAATGCTTGATCTACTTTGAATTTACACTTAAGTCAATTTGCTTCAGCTGTACAAAATCTGCAATACATCTAAAACAAACTCGCATGCAAGGGACTAACACATGACCAGTGCAGCTCTCACATCCCTTGAGTACTCAAGTACATCTTAAAAGATCATCCATCTTGTACTTTCCTCCTGTGTAAGGATAAGTTTCATCATTCAGTATATTCCCAATATTAAAAACTGAGCATTTCATGGATCTTTAATAAAAGCATCAGTGTCCATAACTTACATGCTTGGATGGTTCACCAGCTGCCCCTTGGGTCACGAAGAATGATCGCTTTTCAAAACAAAAGATTCATGCACTTTGACACTGAAGTACAGTAAATAAAATAAGCTCAACTTCAAGTACACGTGGAGTCCACAGTTCTTTTCTAAATCATCAGCAACTGTTGGTCTGACTCTGGGAGTAGCTGAATTCCCACAACCCCAGAAAGGCAGGAGGCTGAAGTCATTTGTGCTTTCTTAAATGTATTGGACTTATGCATTAAGATATATGCATTCTACTAAAATAGATCATTCTATGTTTTAGTATTCCCAAACCACAAGAATTTAAAATAAAATTAACTTGTTCTAACCTCTGCTTGAGACCAAATTCCTTTTGGCATTTATGTACTGAAAAGCTACTTGCAGGAACATAGGAACTGACATGCCAGATCAAACCAATGGTCCATCTAGATAGTATATTAAGTGTGCTTATCACCTCTCACAGTTTTCCTCTGAAATTTCTGATTCAAAAACTTCATACTTATTTTTAATCATGTAGACAACAATCAAACCAGACCATTAATTCCAGGGAGCAATTTACTATATGTGCTTCAACGTCTTTCCTATGGATCTCAAAAATGGTAAAAGTGTGGTGCCTAAATGGTATATTTAATATGCTTTTACTAAACTGTGCTGTCGCGTGCAGTCAGAACAAGTATTATGCCAACAGTGGACCAAATTCATCCCTAGCAACGCTCCACAAAAGCCAATGGAGTTGCACCAAGGATAAAAGTGGCCAGCTATGCTTCATATTTCCATTCATCACTGCTTCTTTCCATTCATCTGCACTAAAGAAAGAATAAAATAGATAAACACTCACTACTTTTGCTACTCCTAAAGCAAGTCAGCTAAAATTACTTTAAAATAGTTCATTTACTAGGCAGACACAGTACTGTAGCTGGAAATTTACAGTTAAAGCTTTTTTCTGTAGTAAACTCTTTTCAAAAAAATCTGATTTACAGGAATTGATCTTATTCTTTCAGGATGCTTGCATATGTAATATGTTCCATTAAAGTCGATGAGATTTAAGCAATGTTTAAACTTAAGCACATGTTTAAGTACTTCCCTGAATTAGTCCTATAACTGTCAAACTGTGTATACCATATCAGTGAGCAACCTAGGTGTTTCTCTAATACTCTTTTAGGACTTCAAGGYTGACTCATATGGGACAGCATCTTTACAAATAGTGTATTGCTGCAGAAAAAAAATCTAAATTAAATTATTAGATTAATAGTTTATTTTCTTGCACAGGTCTGGTTTTTGTAGTGTTTTTCAGGATCAATTTTATGGAAAAATAATGTCTGAGAGTAATTTTTAATGCTCCATTAGTTTCTAGTCTCTCAAAAGTATTTTTAATCTTTAATCTCTTGCAGGAACTTCACTTGATCCTATGCATGTAACACACATCAGATCCAAGAAGGCATGTCAGTTGGTCCTTTGTTTAAACCACTTGCAAGAAGCTCAATACTCAAGGGTTCCCATCTGTTGGAAGTACAGCTGCTTAGAGCATTATAAGGCAGGCTATGATTTAAAACATCTTCAGCTATATTTTACATAAACAAATCATTCTCTGCTTATAATAATATGTCAATAAGTCTATTACCCCATTTCCATAAAATTTTGTGGTTTAGCCATCAAATGAAAATACTCACAAAAGCAAAGAAATGCTTAACCTAAAGGAAGAGTTGTCACTGGCATAAAAAAAGACAAGAAATGACATGGAAAGAGGAGTTTGCATTGATGCATTTGTCATTTATTCATTTTCATCACAAAAAAATGTAAAATTAGCCTGGTCTTTAAAATTCCTGGGTGGACAACAGGAATTAAACATATTAGATATCTAACCATTCAGTATTTCAATCACAAGTGATTTCRCTGACATTATGCTCTTTCCACCTGAGACACTTACTGAAACCACTAATAGTGAAACAGGGAGGATTTGCAAGAGCTACGGGTGATATGCTGCCCCTGCACGTACATTATCAGTGCACAACTGAATAGTTTTTGATGTGTGTTATATGAGCACGACTATGTTTTTCATTAATATTACCCATCTATTTTAAAAATATGACATGCATTCACATTGAACGTGAAACAAAACAACAAGCAGAGCTCAACAGATGTCTAATGTAAGTTTAACATACAGCTGTGAATTAAAAAAAAAGGCAGCTTTGCCATAATCTTCTGAAACTGCACAGGGATAATTGTAAGTGAACCCAAAGACTCTAATCATAACTATGTCCCAACCTGTTTTGGAAGATGAGTCCATTTTCTCTTCACATGCTGGGAGGAAATTGATCTATCTATTCCTGTTCTTCCACAAAATACAGAGGACTATACAAGGGGCTCAGATGTGATCAGACTTTACTTTGAGCAACTTGGCAAGCTACAGAGAATCTGCAGAAGTCATTCTGCAGAAGTGGTAGTTTCAAGTACCAAATACCACTTTTAGGATTTGTTATCCCCAGGTAGAAGGTAAAACTGAGTTTGTGGACATGGGCCTGGGTAAAATCTGAAGAGTTTAATTCACACCATTTACTTTGTAAGCTACTATGAGAAGCAACCTTCATGCTAATTATTTAAATGTACAAATATGAAACCCAGAAAAAGCTGTTGCATAACTACATCCTACAGAAATTAAAATTCCAGGATACTACTGTTGAGGAAGCTCACAGTAGTAAGTCTAAATGATCCAACTAAAGCAAGAGATAATCCTAATTAAAATAAAACCACCACAAATCTTGAGAGCAGAAGAGATTCTTTGTTTCGGAACATTGTTGGCCTATGTATATGTGCCTATATGTACATATATGTGGGTGTATGTATATACAACAATATATGAGGTGAGGTCTCTGACAAATTCCATTACATTCTGCTAGTATTGCAAGTTTGCATAGTGCCTTGGGTTATTTTTTAATTGAATTCCTCTATTTGTACATGAACAGTATTAAAAAAAAATCCCTGAGGACTGCACTGTTTGGTACTGGATGATTTTGTTCAACACCACGTCATTTGAATTTACATTGAAGGAGAACTTGTTAGAAGTAGGCTGTAGTTGCTTAAGCTTTAAATGTCAAGTAGGGTCGGGGAGGGGGGTGATGTTTAGTTAATGTAAAAGACAGTTTCCTAAGTAGAATTAAAGAGCATAATTTGTCAGATAGACTATTTAAGTAACATGGAGTGTCCTTTTCAGCTCACAGCCTATTACCGGGGGGGGTGGGGGGGGGGGAAGAAAAAAAAAACCCAAACCTCAATTACCAATTGCATTTCTGGAGAGTACAACAAGCCTCTAAATATATTCTGTAAGAGACTGAAAACTCTTATGTTCTGACCTGCATTGCACCTCCATAGATTAAGAAAATGGAAAACAAAAAGAAAGGAAATTATTTGGAACAATAAAAAGGAAGAGGTGTATTACAATTAAAATAAAGAGTTGTACAGTTGTTTAACTGAATTTGGTTTTCTAAAGTTGGATACTTGATTGCAGTCTCTGAAAGAAAATAACTTGTAATTTACAGTAAAGAAGTGACAAACCTGAAACCCCATTGAATAAGAATTCTTTGTGAGTCATTGCAGTATAGCCTTTTTCTTACTTTTCTCTTAATTAGAACCATAAAATAGTGCAGAAAGTTTAAATATGAACAACAATAATAATAATAAAGCCTCATTACAGAACCACTTTTAGCCCTAGGATCTCAAAATGCTTTAGAAAGGGAGGTATTTCTATCCAATATATAGCATGACTAAGAATAAAAACTGTCTCCCAAGTCTTCCCTGAGTGCTGCCTCTTTCCTCTCCCTCTCATATTTCTTCCCAGCTGCTGGAGAAAAAGGAGTATGACTGGAATATTTAGTCAAAAGCAAAAAGTAAAATAAATTCAGGACTTCACTTCCATTTCAATGCATCTGTGCAGAGTGGAAATTCAGGGTTCTCGTATTTATTTCCAGGATTTCACAGATGGAAATCTGCCTGAGATGTGTGGTATATATTTAGTGAGTTTGATTTGTCCAAGGTGCATCTCAGTCACTGCACATAGTCTTTTTCCATTGATCTGTCCATATAACCTCAGGTATAGATATAAGGTTGCCTGAATGACTTCAGGCTGTTCAGATATCCCCAGACAAGTGCTCACASTTTTCAAATTCTAGCTGGATAAGACTTCTGAATGGGGAGAAGGAGCAAATGTCAATAAACATAGATGTATGGTAACTACGTGAAATGTGGCTATTTTTACTTATGGGAGTTTAGCAACCTCCTTATGCATGACTGTAATTACCAAGCATCAAAATTCACTTGTCAGAACCTGGGGAGAAGTCAGGATGCATATATTTCAGTTTTTTATTTTGCTAATGATGTTCACTAGTATTCTTCTCCCAATCTCATATGTCGACAAAGAAAGCAAACACCCTAACTTTAGCATTACAAAGATGGCTTAAAAAAATCTCTAACAGTAAGTTTAACTAAATATTAGTTAAAATTAATATTTTAAACAACAATTACATCCAAAAAGGGGAGAAACCTCACATGTACCTTAATTTTGTTTGGGTTAACACCCATAGGTCCAACATTTCCCAGAACTTACTGGGGCCCCTTGCACAGTTCTCAGGTATCCCCTCACACCCAGCCCCAGGATCTCCATGCATTCCAGCTCCATCAATGTATCTCTCCCTTTAGCCTCTTCATCTCCCACTCTTATTGCCTTGGGGGGGGGGGGGGGAAGTAAAAATAAGGCCTGGTGGGGATGTTAAAACTTTTCTGTTTGGCTGCTTCATAGACGGTTAGGGCAGCTTCCCCCTTTTATGTCTCTCTGCTAACCTCTGGATGGATGCTCTTCTTCATCCACAGGTGTCTGCAAGGAGCATTTCTCCCTCCTGAACCACTATAAAGTGTGACAGAAAACCACTTTCGAGTTTTCACATAGTGGGATGAATCACTGGCTGGAGTGTGTCTCATTATTTCTGAGCTCAGATCCCCAGAGGAATGCAACAAACTGTGCCTGTGCGCTCTCATCTACATGAGATGGGATCCTTTTAACTCGTTGGCTTTAACAATGATATAACTTAGAAGAAAAATTTTCCCACTGGTTTTACTCTAAAACTCTCTCTGAAAGAAAATGTGTACTTCTGTAGTTAATTGCTTTGGTAAAAACAAGCCAAAAATGGCTTATTTGGAACATACTCGTTAAAGTCAGTAGGCTCAGGCCACTCCTAAAATAACAAAAAGACCAAGACACACACTTTAGCTGTGAAGTACGTCTTTGAAGTTCACTGTGTCCAGTTGTCTGTTGTGGTGGGTTGACCCTGGCTGGATGCCAGGTGCCCACCAAAGCCATTCCATCACTCACCTCCTCGGCTGGACAGGGGAGAGAAAATATAATGAAAGGCTCATGGGTCGAGATAAGGACAGGGACATCACGCAGCAATTACCGTCACAGTCAAACCAGACTTGATTTGGGGAAATTAGTTTAATTTTATTACCAATATCAAATCAGAATAGGGTAATGAGAAATAAAACCTAAATCTTAAAACACCTTCCCCCCACCCCTCCCTTCTTCCCAGGCTCAACTTCACTCCCAAATTCTCTACCTCCTCCTCCCCCTGCAGCAGCACAGGGGGATGGGGAATGGGGGTTGCGGTCAGTTCATCACACGTTGTCTCTGCCACTCCTTCCTCCTCAGGGGGTGGACTCCTCACACTCTTCCCCTCCTCCAGCGTGGGGTCCCTCCCATGGGAAGCAGTTCTCCACGAACTTCTCCAATGTGAGTCCTTCTCACGGGCTACGGTTCTTCACGAACTGTTCCAGTGTGGGTCCCTTCCACGGGGTGCAGTCCTTCAGGAACAGGCTGCTCCAGCCTGGGTCCCCCACGGGGTCACAAGTCCTGCCAGTAAACCTGCTCCAGCGTGGGCTCCTCTCTCCACGGGTCCACAGGTCCTGCCAGAAGCCTGCTCCAGCGTGGGCTTCCCACAGGGTCACAGCCTCCTTCGGGCATCCACCTGCTCCAGTGTGGGGTCCTCCACGGGCTGCAGGTGGATATCTGCTCCACCGTGGACTTCCATGTGCTGCAGGGGGACAGCCTGCCTCACCATGGTCTTCACCATGGGCTGCAGGGAAATCTGCTCTGGCACCTGCAGCACCTCCTCCCCCTCCTTCTTCACTGACCTTGGTGTCTGCAGAGTTGTTTCTCTCACATATTCTCACTCCTTTCTCCCGGCTGCTGTTACGCAGCAGCTTTTCTTCCCCCTTCTTAAATATKTTATCACAGAGGCGCTACCACCATCGCTGATGGGCTCGTCCTTGGCCAGCAGCGGGTCCGTCTTGGAGTCGGCTGGCATTGGCTTTATCGGACATAGGGGAAGCTTCTAGCAGCTTCTCACAGAAGCCACCCCTGTAGCCCCCCGCTACCAAAACCTTGCCATGCAAACCCAATACATTTGTTAAAATTAGCAGTCTGTTAAGGAAACTTACTAAAACCAATGCACCCAACTTTAACAAAAATTCCCAATAAAGGTTTTCTACTAAAAGTGTGGCATGGAATATTTTAGTTTAGCTGAAACTTTGCAAACTCTGCAGAGCTTGATTTGGCATCACATTTTTTGCAGAGCTCTACTACTAGTGCAGTATTCATATTCTCTTTCAAAGTTCAACATAGAAAATTTCTTCTTTGATGGCTTTCTAGAAAATGCAGCCTTACAGCTCTGGTAATAAGGAATGCCTGCCAGCAAAATCCCTGCAATGATCATCACCAACACACTTTAAGAGAGTCCAACTACTTTGGTAATTCTTTCATCAATTTTGGTAAATGTTCTATTTAGAACATAATGTATTTTGTAATTATGTAGTCAGAAATATGGGCATATTGATTTGTGCGAGGAATTGAACTGGTGTTCTTCACAAATTCTCAGCTTCGTCATTGATGAAGCTGCTTCTGATTTTCTTGTATTTTTTACTCTTTGCACATATGTCAATTTTAAACCTTCCAGACATTTTTAAAATTTTTAAATATATTGAGTTTTTAAAAAAAAAAAATACTAATCTCAGTTTCAAGCTATATATAAAAAAGTTATTTTTTTTTCTCTCATAGGTCATCAAGCTTCAGCTGAAAAGTTTTATCATTTTAGAGAGAAGGATTCCTCATCTCTATAAAGCATTTTCTTCTGTATGATGTTTGGATAGTTGATTGGACCCTCACTTTCTCCCAGCCCCTTGCCCCTGGAAAACTGAAACTTTGGTGAGGTTGGAGGAATAAACAAAAATCAAAAAGGTTGTAAAAAAGCAAATAATTTACTTTAGCTAGAAGTTAGAAGAATTCCTCCAAGGGAAAGTCTTAAGAAAGGTAAGTATAGGAGCTACTGCTCTTACCATATATTAAAAAGAAAATATAGTTTTATTTAAACTGCTTACAGTATTTATCATTAAGCCTAGACAATGAGTATTTGGGAGCATTCTCCCCTTATAGCCTACATATAGCTATGTACTTGCAAAAAAAAAAAAAACAAAAAAACCCAACGCCCTATGCTGCTACCCTACACTGCTATCCTTCTATTCAAAATATCTGCATTTGGAATCCCCAGGTGGTAAATGAATTGACCACCTCAAATCTCCTTTAAAAATCATATTTACTGCCAGAATTTAGGAGTCAAACATTTTACAACATTGGTCTTCTCTAATTTTTGCTCCTACTCAGGAGTCCTCAGGATTATGAAACTGCAGTTTTTTATGTGGAAAAATGCAATAATTATAAGAAAATGAAACTAGCAAAGCTCAATCTATATATGCAACTGAAATCTCATGCTGGCATCCCAGTTAATTACTGTCTGGCTTCCTGATGTCCACAAGTCTTATTCATAAACAGTACCAGCTCACTCACAACCATGTGCATGAAACTAAATCCTCTCACTTACAGTCAATGGGGCATTTACAGGCTGCTTTCTTCTTCTGTCTTCTCCTATTCGGTCAGATTCATGTGAAGTTTTACTCCAACCTTCAGCTACCAGGCCAGATTACACAGTTTCAGTTCTACACCTCAGCTGCTGCACAGCAACATTTTATGTCTTCTGCTTGTCTGCAACATTAAGCCAGTTTAGGGTGATGAGCTCTACAAACAGGAAACCTAGAAAAATACAGGACTCCTGTCCAGAGTTTCAGGTGTCCTACATGTAGCATGTTGTCCACCTTGGGTCCATGATTCAAACAGAATCACCTAAAATATCATGCAGTCTAAGCCTCTTTCCTCTCATATGAGTAAAGAATTTCTTTTCCTTTATAAGCTCCCTTACACACTCTATTTTCCTGTATATAATCGGAGTCAACAGTCACTGGCTTCCTGGCACTATCTATTAAATTTCCTGGTTCCACACTGAAAACACTATTTCCATAAACCCAGCCTCTTTGAGTATTTCCACCACTCCCCCTATTAAGACCTGCTTTCAGAAGCATGAAGTTTAAAACTCAAGCAAAAAACAACAGAAATCTCATCTAGAGATAGATTAACTATGAGCAAACTGGAAAGTCTGCTCAGTAGTAAGAAGATTAGGCTGTTTACAGTTTCCTGCTCTGATTCAGATTTCCTATGTGAATGTGAGCAATATTCTCCTCCCCTATGTGGGCAAAATTCCCAAATCAAAGTCAAGTTATGAAGATAAATTAATTTATTGTTTTTGAGATGCAGTTATTATTATGATGAGAGTCACATAAAATCAATGTTTTCAGAGAAATCATTTAAAATTGTTACTTATAGCCAAATAAATACTAACCTAAATGTTTTCTGATGCTCACAACAATTGTCTTCTTTTCCTTTCACTTTGCTTTTAGCCCTCTCTGCCTTTCCAGTGTAGAAACCTATCTGCTTCTTTCTGAAACTTGTAGACTGGCTTTACTGGCATTGCTCAACTGCCCTATTCATTAGTGCCCATTGCCCTTCCCTGTTTGCAAATTTTCACCTCCATTGGACCACTGAAAAAAGGCTCTAGGAAAAAAGAAAATATTTTCATCTCACATCATTTTATTTTATAGACCAGCCTCTAAACTGGTTGTTGCTCCCCAGTAAAAGGTAATGCAGAAACAAGATCTGAAGCTGTCTTTACTATCAGAGGCTGTGCCCTTGTATTCTCATTATTTTTGGTTCTTTCAGCAGCTATCCTTAGTATAACATTGTTTTCTATCATCTGCCTGAACGTATTTTTATTACTTCTTGCTTGCTTCCACTATATTAGCAAATTATACATTGTGGTATTTTTGTATAATCATATTTCAGCAATGCCACTAAGTTTTATATTCACTAACTACTGCCATAAATACGAAAATTCAATAAATTCCAGTGAATCTTTTCTTTTTTCAATTAGAATAAAGTCTAATTTAAACTTTTCTTCTGTATAGATCCTTACAGTCTGAGCTTATTTTTTTTTACCATTCTGTGCTCTCGAAGTCAGTGGCACACACTGCAAAGTTGCATTATACCAGTACTTCACACTATATTTAAGGCGAGGTGTAACCACAATTTTTGATAGAAATATCAATCCATCCAATATCCATCATTGATTTTATCCTCCTAACAGTACAAACTGAGAAACATGTTTGTCTTCAGCASTACAACTGCGCTACACTCAGGACTTGACAGACTTTTCACACAATAACTCCCAAACCTTTTTTTGTTTCTTGGCCAGAATTCTGTAACATATTTCCTGTTTGTGCATACAGTATTTTTTCATTTGATTTTGTGATTTATTATCATATGCTTGTCAGTAGACCTCTGCATTTACAATCAACACACCTACCTAAATCTTTCTGCATTGTTTCTACTTATGCTTCAGGTTTAATAAAGGGATTTTTTTTGCTTGTTTTTTTTCTAAATGTTACTATAGAATAATAGGTTGTCTTCCTATTATGGAACTAAAAGGTCTACATTTTGTTCTTGCCTTGTTTGGGAAAAGAAAAGAGATGGTGGGAAGCAATAAAGAGGTATAATCCAGGTCCACATTCTGGAAAGAAAAGGGTCTAACATTACCATTTATGGTGTCGGAAGTAGTGTTTCTGGGAAGGATAAGGACGGGGTATGATTACTATCTATCAGTCTTCTGTAATAAACAGTCCACAGAGTAGCTATCAGGCCAAATTTTTCCAAATCTGCATTAGAAGCCCTTCACGCCATACCACCTTTTCACTAACTGTGATTATTTCAAATCTTAAGCACTTAGGAAAGTGTCTCTTTATTTATGATACACCTCATATTTTTATTTGCTTATTATAAAATATCAGGAAAGTAATTTATATCAACAGGCACTGATTTGACCTTACTAGTTAAGGTGTAGTATTTCAAGGATACACACATTTTGGTTTTTCAGCCCACTCAAAATCTGCCAAGCAAGTATTTTCTCTCACATCATAGTCAGAGACAAAGATATCCTCTGTTACCTGGGGAAAGGTGTGGACATTCTCCTTTCTTCCAGGGCAAGTCCTAGGGATGAGGCCACAGTCACATGTCTAGTCATACAAGAGATTCAAATATTTCCAGAAGGCTGAGGCCAACCTTTATTAAGTTGATTTCAGAGCTAGTGGTTACCAAGATAACCTAGGTAGAGAAGAAACAACAAAGAAAAACTGATGCTGCAACAAAGAACATGTAAGTTGGAGGCAATCTAATCTAATAATCATATTGATTAGAGTTAGGCAATTCAAAAGAACATGCAGGCACAAAGGAAGAAGCAGCAGGTGATGTGACAGACAAAACTTCAAGATCTGAAAGATAAGGTGGTGGACTTGCCAGAGCCCCTGACAGGTAAAGGAAATAGGAGCCAGAGAGCTATACAAGGTTAACAAAGAGGTTTGAAGAGAGGGGAGGAGAAAACAGAAGAAAGATGATACAGACACAGCATCATCAAAAAAACCCCTCAAGGTCCTAAGAAATAATACAAGGATCTACACTCCTCTGTAGCAATTAATGACACCTGACAGGTCTTGCTTAGCTGTAGCTTTGCTTATTAGTAGTAGGTGCTAAGTAAATTTAATGCATCCTATAGCCTTTGATAATAAAGTAGTACAAGGGGTGACATGGCGCATTTCTGCTTTAGCATCTCTCAGTAAGAGAGAATAGCAATTTGCTTTCATTGTGAGGATTCCCTCTCCCATCTGCTTCAGCCTGCATCTAGAGGGTGGACTGAAAGTGTGCCCTTAATTAGCAAGCCTAGTTGGTGAATAGTACGTGTTCCCTCAATCAGCAACCCAGGCTGGTGACTGGTGGCAGTCAAAATGGGTTGTAACACTAACTAGCTATGTCTTCCCAGTTCCAGATTATGAGAACCTGCCATTTGCTGGGCCCTAAAGATGTAGACTATTTCACTTACAAAGTGAAAAGAAAAGCGTGCAAAGAAAACAGAGTGATTTGCTACTCATAAGCATAAGGCAGGATCACAATTACTAACAAGCATAGCCTGTACTTTCTGCTGGCTATTTTAAGATTAACATCTTTTGCTACCTGCAAGGGTAAGCGGTATCTTTCATAAAGGGTGATTCTTGGATGAGTTATTCTTTTTCCCATGTAGTCTTTTCTGGCAGAATTGCAATGATTTTATTTTAGATATAAAAATTATAGCTCAAAAATATAATGATGCAAAATAATGTATTTTAAAATATCTTTATGTAAGTTCTGATGTCTGCACGTGTCCACAAATACGGTAAGGACCTGATCCAGTTCCTATTGGACTGTCCGTTGAAGCTCTATTAAACCCATATGAATCCCCCTGCAAACTATGTTTATATCTCAGAATTAGAAATTAGGTTAGAGGATTAGGTTAGATAAGGATTAGGTTATGGGGAAAAAAAAATATAAACACTCATGCAGAAAAAGAGTGTGTTTCTTGATGCAGAGAGAGTATATTGTGCTTTGCAAAGATGGTTACTGCAAACGGCAGTAGTCCTGCATGAACTATATGGAAATGGATTTTATTTCAGTACATCGCATTACAGATCCTAAGCCCAACCTTGTCATTATAATTTGTCATACAATTATGTGTGGGTCCTATCTCCCTAAAGATTCTATCTTTCTTTTACTGCCTCTGGCTGTCGTCTGGAAGAAAGTTCTCAATCATAATGCAAAAGACTTTCCAAACCCAGAAGTTAATGATCATAGCGTAACTGTGATTTATGCATTCTACTCCCCAAAACCTCTGAAGCATCAGTGACATCTGCGAATTCAGCAAGGTGTATGCCTAAGCATGTGCTAACAGTAGCTTACTGGCAGCAGCATGATGATGGATTTTGGACCTTTTTACCTTAAGGATCAGTTTCTTCCAGACTTCTCAAGTGGTTCTATTTGGCTGGCTTTACAATAGCTTACTTCAAAATTAATTTGGTGATCATGTACCTACTCCTAAAACAAGAATCTAAGTTACAGAACACCATAGCGACTTTGTTCACTGTCTCCACAGAAAACTTAACGGTGGTGTAGAGGGACTGACAGACACTCTCGTCCTAGGCTGGTTTTAAATAATTAGGGCAGGGCTGTAATGAAACTAAACTGGATGTGAAAATATGGATTGTTCTGACTGTTCCATTTTCTGACGTCTCCCTCTCAGCACGATGTTCTAAGAAACAAAACATTCCTATATGATGTGAGATGTTTCGCGCTGAATGCATAATTTATCTACGCATTTCCTATTTCAGTATCTATTGTTTTGAAGAAGTCTCTTGTTCAAATATTTTTTTAAAAATCTTTCTCAAATTATCTGCTGCATTTCAGGGTTAACCCTCGAAGTACTCTGCCATTCATATTCCACACAGCAAATCAATGACTGCTGCTCATTTGTGATTCCTGCCAAATCGCTACGCTCTGCTCAGACTGAGACTAGCTCAAGACCCTAATTTGGTGGCAGCTGCTGGGTATGCTATTCTGTAAACTGAATAGCCAAAAAATATTCTATCAGCTAACAGCACACAGTCTTCTGAGATCTTATTTGAATATAGGTGGTGATAACACATTTCCTTATAACCCATATGTACTTCACAATATGCTGTTTGTGCTTACTGCAATCATTACAGATGCTTGCATTTCTTTAAATTATGTTCATACAAATTCTTGCAGTATCGGGGTCAAAGTTCAAAATTAAGCAGTCAAATGAAGGTGCAAGTTCTTTTGTTAACTGGTTCACATCAGCTAAACTAGTAAATGCTTTTGTTTGGACTAAATAATGATAATTTAGGAAACTAGAATATGCATACACCGGAGACAGTGAGTCAGAACACTTCCTAACATAGGCAACAAAACCATGTATATCATAACAGCCACAAAATCATGATTTTCATAAACTGATCAATCTTCAGATTAGAATTTGTTACGTTTCCTACCTCCACTACTTTTGCTGGAATTCTTTTCCACACTTTACTGCCTTACAGTACATATCCCTTTGCCCCTACAGCATTTTTTTCTTTTTTTAAAAGCTAAACAGCTCCTATCATTCTTTGTGGTTAAGAACACGGGAGTATTTACAAGGAACATTCACTAGCTCTCAGCCCCTGCTCTATAGTCTAAAGAAACCTATTTTAGTCTCATACTGTAAGATAGGTATTTTCTATTGATTCTGATATCCTTCTCTGTCCTTCTCCAAATCCTTTTAGAAAACATGTGGTCAGACCTCTATATACAATGGTGCTTGTTATACATACCTAGCATAGGGTGCTTTATAGAACAGCCAGAGTGGTATTTTGTGTCCAAACCTGCACTAGTAGCTTAAGTTGACTCCCTTCAGAGAGAGAAATTTGGGTATTTTACGTAACTTGATCAGTGAGATCAATGGTATATATCAATGAGTACCATCTGATTGTATTGTCAGGTCTGGCCACAGGGAAGCAGGAATAAGGGAAGACTAGCATCACTGTTACATCGTGTGTTAAAATTCAGAAAGTTTAGAAAATTTGGGGCATTCTGTCTCCTTTCTTAAACTGAGTTGCAAATTGTAACCTCCCCCATCATACTGTCGCATGTGGGCCCAAAGTGTAAACCAAGCCACAGAAATGACCCAGGCAGAAAGAAACCAAAACCAACCAGTCCTCCCCACCCACCGACCCCCCTGCCCCGTGCACTCAACCCTGGAGGTTACAGGCTACGATATAGGGGATAGCAACAAGCAGCCAGGAACTGCAGAGGTAGTCATAAATAAATATGAGACAAAAAAATTACAACTAGTTTTTGTTAATCCTCAAGGTCTTTTGTACTGCTGCAAGTAAGTATTTTACTACTGATTTTCAGCTAGATTCTTAACAATCATGGGGGTGGGGGGAGGAGTTGTTTTTTGGCCTTTTTTAAACAAGGCAAGTTCTGAAAAAGGAGCATCAAACTTGAAGGTAAGTGAGAAGCTGAGAGCAATTTCTCTTTCTCTAATTTAATTAGGTTAATTTGTGAGGGAAAAGGTTAGTGCTTAAGCAGGTACACGGCACCCTGTGAAGCAGCAGGTGAGTACTGGTGAGACTGATTATTAGATATTGTCTTACAAATGTATTTTGTGGGAACAAAAGGAAACTTACTGCAAAAGCATCCTTTAAAGACCTAAGAAGTAGAGTACTTGAAATACATTGGCTTTAGGCAAGTCCTTTCATGTACATTTAAATTATCTATGGACTCAACTAGAGTCTCTGGAGGGGGCTGGCAGGTTTCGCAGCCAATGTTCAAGCCCTGTTTTAACATTGTGAACAAGAACTAGAACAGGCCTGAATGTAGGGTTTTCAACCGTGTGTAATAAACAATGTCATTATTCCCTACAGCAGGAAGATAGACCTCCTGCCACATCTTGACTCCCTCTCTGCAGTTAAAAGAGCGATTCAGAGCAGGAAGCTAACCTAGGTGCCATGAGCCAGCCTCTGGCGATTACTTTTTCTCTCCACTGCCTTCACTAACCTCCTGGTTTAGGCACCTATGACTGTCCCAGAGAAAATCTCACCCATGCCTCACAGAAGAGTCATTTGAGAATTTTCCCTGTGTTCAAGTTCACTTTGTGCTGAGATTATTAATGAAAATTTTACATGACATCAGTCGCAAGACTGATCCTGGAGGAATTTCATTAATATTATTTCCCCTTTAATATAATGTAATTCCTGTACCAATCTTCAGTAGTTTAACTACTAATTTCCTGGGTAATACTGTAGTAGATTTACTTCTCTAAACTTATTCAAACAAAGACAACAGGTTAACCAGGCATACTGCACTTTCGGGGAAATATGTATTTCATTTTAACCTTTTTTCTAAGTGGGATACTTCCTTGTCTTCCATTATCCTCAAGTACTTTCAGTTGTTCTTTTCTCCAAGAAACCTCACAAAATCTTGGAGGTTATTGACCTCAAACCAATAGTTCTGTAGTGATGCGACACGTTTTTGCCCTTTCTCTTCGTTGAAATTTGGTTGCATTCAGATTTTGAGGTCTAGGTTCACTGTAATACAGTATAGGAACCAACAGAGTAGATTATCCACGTTTTTGAACACATAAGTTGCATTTACACAAATAACTAGGGTCAATCTTAAAGTTAACTTATGCTCTCTTTGTATCAATCAGGGTCAAGGACCCAAATTTCTCAGGTCAACAGGCAGAAATACTGAGCGAGAAACATCCTGTAGGTATAGTCTATTCACCTTGACAGCTCAGTTTAAACTTGATAATTCCCTGTACCTATGCCTTTGTTCAATGATAGATTATTACTCTTAAATTTATAAAAGTGTGATCCATGTTTTACAACAACATAAGAGTGCAGGAACTGTAGATGTTACTTTAAGAGAAAATATTAAGTGGAGGAGAGTTATATTTTGCTGACAGACTGCAGCATAAGAAGAACACTAGAAAATGAAGTTATTTGCTGGTAGTGTGGCAGTGTAAACAATGAAGCATGTTGCCTATCCCCCATAGTTTGGCGACCCATAAAACCTGAAGTCTTTAGTTCCATCCTGGTTGTCATCCACACTGCCCTGCCCTGCCCTGCAATCCTGCCACACTTGCAGGAATGGTAACGTTCACATCCTTCTCTCACCCTAACCCTGCTCCTTTCGTTGGCACGTCTCTCAGCTTTGCAGGGTACAATGAGGCAGTCAGCACCATTCCCACCACACACAAAAATCTTAAACCGCAGCTCTTTCCCACATCCCCTTCACTACTGCATGAAGCACAGAGCAGCCTGAAAAGGCCCTGTATCATAGAAAGGCTTCGCTTTGCATATGGATAATACAATGTGGACAAAACAAGCATGAGTGATAGGTAGGAGACAGATGAAGAATGAGGCTCAGATAGCCTAGAGGGGACTATGTCAGTGCAGACAGACCTGCGGTGGTAGCTTGCTCAGGAACAGGAAGACCTGATACAGTTGTGAATGTGATTCCTGAGCATGCTACTGCTTTACAAACAGTCTGCCAGTGCATCAGTGTCGTGGTTTAACCCGGCAGGCAGCCAAACACCACGCAGCCGCTCACTCACTCCCCCCACAGTGGGATGGGGGAGAGAATCAGAAGGGTAAAAGTGAGAAAACTCATGGGTTGAGATAAAGACAGTTTAATAGGCAAAGCAAAAGCTGCACACGCAAGCAAAGCAAAACAAGGAATTCATTCACTCCTTCCCATCGGCAGGCAGGTGTTCAGCCATCTCCAGGAAAGCAGGGCTCCATCACACTTAACAGTTACTTGGGAAGACAAACGCCATCACTCCAAACATCCCCCCTTCCTTCTTCTTCCCCCAACTTTATATACTGAGCATGACGTCACATGGTATGGAATACCCCATTGGCCAGTTGGGCTAGCTGTCCTGGCTATGCTCCCTCCCAGCTTCTTGTGCACCTGGCAGAGCATGGGAAGCTGAAAAGTCCTTGACTGGTGTAAGCACTACTTAGCAACAACTAAAACATCAGTGTGTTATCAACATTCTTCTCATACTAAATCCAAAACATAGCCAACTACTAGGAAGAAAATTAACTCTATCCAAGCCGAAACCAGGACAATTAGGAATATTTTTACAGAAATAAGGACTTTTTTACAGTGTGGCTATGTAGTCAAAAGGAAAAAAAAAAAAAGAGGTGTTTAAATATGCCAAAATAATGTAACAAAAAATAGAATTTGTACATGTTATCAAAAAATAGCTAAAAACATAAAAAGACAGATAGGGACAAAATAAGATGCAGACGGGAACCTAAACTGGTATTTCTTATCTTCTGAGTGCTTGACTTTGCAACCTTAATACTGCAGGTTTTGAATGTGTAATTTCCTTGTTTTGTTTTAAGAACACTACAGCCACAGAAAACACATCACTCAGAAGGCTCATCAGCAGGGTCAAAAGTTGGGTTATCACTTAATTTTATATTTTCGTAGAGACTACCTTCTTTTTCTTAAAGTGTTTGATTATGTTTGAAAGCTGAAAAATACCTCAAACAAATGAATCCACCAATAGCCTCCACTTTTTATTTACAATTTTTCAGGGAGGAATGGCTGTAAAGGGGCTTTTTCTGACTACTTGAAAGCGGCATTTACAAAGAGATTAATACACTTGAGACATTCCACAGGACACAAATCTGTTTAATTGGTTTCTCTTGACTGTAATAATTCTACCCAAGATATTTTTTTCAGCACTTGAAAAATTACAGACAAAAAATCCAGTTTGTAATCATCTTGCTGAACCATGCAGCAGTCTTCTATTAATTTTCTATTGATACATTCTTTGCTCACTGGCTGAAAGTGCAGCCCTCTCTGTGAAGTTGTAATATGAGCAAAAAAGTAAGAATAATCTCTACAAAGCAATGGTTGATATGAATGGCTGGCTAGGCGCTGTGCAAACCTCCATGCTGGTAACTGCCACCAGCTGACTCAGAAACTGTCAAAAGCTTCTAATGTGCTTCACTTTTGCCTCATTTGCTCCCGCATTTTTGCTTGATGGTGAAATCTTGACAAGGCATTGCTGTAGCTTTGTTTCAATTTAGTCTATACACTGATCTAGCTATACAACAGCTTTGGCAGCTACTAAAATATACTTCATTCCCCCATATCCCCAGTGATTTTACAGTCTTCATAATGTTCGGATCTTATCAGCCACTGAATTTCTCTTCTCAGATAAGTGAAACTTTCCATTCCTTCCTGTTCTTTACCAGCAAACATTCTTTTTTATCATGATTTTCAAGCCTTCATCTTTAGAGCATTTATACTGCGGTCAGTGAATTTGTCATCTTTCCTTCTACAGAGATGCTCCTGTGCATCCTAAAGAGACTACCAAATAGTTCTCAGAGGACACAATGCACTAAACCCCAGCTAGGAGGATTTCTTTGCAAGATCATTATTCTATGAAACTTCTTGCATGACATTTATTCAGTCAAATTATTATTGACTTCTCTTACCCCATCCCCATCAAGAGTAAAATATTAATGTTGTGCAATAAAGTGAAAAATAAGAGTTGGTGTATAAGGATCATGCATTTTAAAAATGAATTGTTAATCTGTCAATAAAATCAATAAATGTTTGTGGGTTTTCCTGTCTATGGAAAAGATAAATATTTTATTGTAAATATAAAGAAGACAGTTGCAAATTTTGCTTGTCACTGCAAAGGCACAATGTATGGTATATTAACCYTTCAGCCCATAAGCATTTGTCTATCTATTGGCACTGACACCAGCAAACATCATACTTGTGTCAAGAAAAGAAATAATTTGCTGCTGAATGCATGATGAGGCTAGTCAAAGGGAAATTAAGCTATAATCACTTTCTTCTTAGCATGCCTCTTAATTAGAGTCAATTTTTAAAACTTTATAACTGAAATATTCATGACAGAAATAATAATCTAACTAGAAAGCATTCATTGAAGATGCTTTTTAGCATTTTGTGCAATGTTTGTACAGCTGCTTAATCCTGTAATTGACATCAGGTCTTCCTGTTAGTTTTTTGAGAAAATCCAGCTCAGGTAAGACAGATTTTTTTCAGTCTTCTTTCAAGACACAAAACTGAAGAAAAGTGTATTCAAGAGGGATGTTTGAAGTAGCATGCAGGAGCTAAATCCTGTTAACAAATAATGAAAATTGTGTTTAAATCCCATAAACCTCACTCAGTTTCTTTTAATGTTTATAAACTGTTTACTGAAATAATAATGTTTCTGTTAGCGATGAATGCAACAGTGAAATATTTCTTCTTTAAGGGAAAATATAAAAGGTAATGCTTTTTTCCTAATAAGATTTGTACTTAGTTATCGCATAGCACTGCTGATGTTGGAGGTTTAAAGCTGAGTAACAATAAGATTTTATTAATGTTTAGTGACAGTGTGCCTAGCAGAAAGGATGGAATTGATGGATAGTCATGCTTTTTTACACCGCTTGTTCTGTGACTCCATTATCTCGGTGGAGCACAGAATAAGGTTGTCTGTTAGGCACACGTAATAAGCCCAAGTTTACTAACACCAAAAGGGATGCTATGGTAATTTCATCCTGTACACTCAGTCCTCATTCCTCACGTTGCAGGGTTTTTAGGCATAGAAGTAATCGGTTTTGTTATGTTTTTTTAAAGTCAGATTAGTTCCCTAATTCCCAATTCACCTAACAGATGAACAAAGACTTGTGCTGACACAGCACAAAGGGGGGGAGGTGCTGCAGGGAGGGAAGGAGAAAAAATAAAGGTCAACAGGCACTGAGACATAACATTTTGTACCATGAAACTACAGCTTAAATCAGGAGCAGCTTAATTTCTCTAGAGTGGGGAATGAGCAGCAGCTGTAATTACTGCTGGTAAGTGCAAACGCTCACTCATTCCCCTGCCTCGAAGAGGTTGAGCTGCTGCTGGCCATTTAAGACAATTCACAGTTCCCTTGCCAGTGTAAACAATTATATCCAATAAAGCCTCTCACTTCTCCCTTTTTAAGAGGAGTTGCTTTGTTAACCTACATCATCTCACTGATCTGGTTTACATCAGGGCCTCTTGAAGGCAGAGACAAAACTGAATGGGCTGCAAACTGCAGAGCAGGCACAGAAAAGCCTCTTGTTAAGCTATAGCCCACAGACTTGTGTAGCTACAGGCAGTAATTGACGATGACGGATGCTGGCCCAAGCGTCCCCAATGTCCCCCACTGAAAAGGGCTCCATGACAACCTTATGTACCTTTCCAGCATTTTTTTTTTTCACTTGTAGTTAGAAAATCTTCGTATTTTGATTTAAACATTTCTGTTTTCAGAATTAAGCRGATTTAATGTCCTCACCCATTGGACAGCACTTGGCTTCTAAGATTTATAGGAGGATTTTGAATGGCAGACCTGGCTCTACTCTGAGGGGAGAGGGCAAATCCTCTGAGCAGCCATGAATRTATCCCAAGTGCACACTCCTTATCAAGTAGGTTTGGTCATAGGCCTCCTGTAACCTAGTTCAGTGCACTCTTCACAAGCAAGTTTGGCTCATGTTCTCATCTCTTTCTAGCTGGTTTCATTTTTCTGTCCAAGAGTAAAATATGACCCTAAACTATGCAAGACAACATGTATTTTACTTTACTGTCACTTCTGAAGCCTGTACCAAAAATCTACTTGCTATTGACCAAGTGGAAATTTCCACTCATGTCATAGCTTGCTAAAGCATATGATAGTTTTTAGGTCTTAGCAAATACTGTGCATGCTCTAGGACTAGAATGAGGCAGATTTGCTCCATTTGAATTTGAAAGGCTAATTCATTAGCACATTACGCCTACATCAAAACATTCATCCTTGGAGGTGCTAAAAAGTCATCTGTCAGTTTTCTAGAATTTTTAGTTCCATATCATCTTTACCCGTATTACAGGAGAATTTTCTTTCATGCCAAAAATGATAGCTGTGTTTTGCTTTATTTGCATGAACCCAGTATATCTTTCTCTCCAAGTCTTAACTATGTCTTTTCTTAATTCTTAAGCAGACAGTTTGGACTGCTTCTTCAGCTGGTAATTCCACTGATGCCAGTGTAGTTACACTACCTTGATACTGTTGTGCAAGTCTCTCTTGATAGACTTGTCAACACAGCAAGGATATAAGGATAATTCACTCAAAAGAGAAAATACAGGCATGGCTGCAGGAGGGCACAGAGGCAGCTCCCCACCCACTGCTGATACTTCAGCCTCCTCAGACAATTCTGTTTTCTCTCTGGCAAGCAGTTACATGCTTAGCTCCCAGTTACATTCTTCTTTCCTTTTTCTTCCCTTTATCCTCAGATTCCTACGGGAATGAGAAATGTTTCTGAGAATATTTCTGTTCTCATTTAGCCAATTAAATTCTCTAGTGGATGTGCCATACACAGACCTACACACACTCACTCAGCAGTAAATCAGTAGCAGTATTAAAGCATTTTTCAATATGAATAGCTGGGGCATACTCAGGTTCCTAATGAAGAGGATTTTCTATATACTTTTTTTTTTTTTTCAGCCTGGTTTACTTTATCATCATTATAAGCTGCAAAAGGCTTTACGAGCCTGAAGGACAGGTGAGCAAGCAGAAAGCAGATGAAAGCCACTTTTTGAACAAGTCACTTCTGGCAGCATGTCAGAGGTTGATCTGAGAGGATAGTCAGAAGCAGAGAGACAAGAGCTGTGTGTGGTCCTAGGACAGGTTCTAGGACAGCCTTGTGCAGCTGCTGTGCAGGAGGCAGGTAACCAGCAGGAAAGACCAGGAATACTCCAACGCCCTCGAGATGGCAACTACAGGAAGGGAAGAAAGAGAAAGGAGTGGAGGAAAAGAAAGCTGCAGTTACGTTCAAAGTTATGTTGAAGTTTGAAACCAGTAACAAGAGGTTTTATTTAATACAATAATAGAGAGACAGCCACTGGGATTTGAAAAGAGGAATTACGTCTCTGTGTCAATAGAAAGGAAGATTACTCTGGTAGCTTCATTTTTAAGAACAGAAAGGGTAACATTGGGGGCCTATTTGTGATAATAGATTCAGAGCTCACATCTAACACATTAAGTTTAATAAACAAAACCAAATATACCTTGCCACACATTCACCATAATTGTAATATATTTAGCTACTGAAAGTATTTGTTGATCCTTCCTCTCCCCCTTAGTTGCCCTTATGCCCACAGATGACAGAAATCTTTTCTTTCCAGCTCTTTCTTAAGTGAGAAAATGTAATTGCTATTGAAGATGCTACCACCGGTATTGCTTTTCTTTAATCATAGAGAGACATTCAGCTGAACCCTTACCAATTGAATTTCAGAGTGTTTATATAAAACTCAATGTGGATACAATTCATTTCTGTGTGTTGTAAAGACAATGGTTTTTATTCTGCAAAATGCAGCACATTTCCATATTTATCATTGTAAGCATAGAATTGCCTAAAGGCAGCACATCTTTAATTAATTTTTACTGCAGTGTGAAAAGAATCCTAAATCATTAATCATTTGCCTTTCACTATATACTGAAAAAAAATTTTCCTGTCCTGTTCTATACACACACACACACACACACAATCTTGTTGAACTTGACTTTTAAACAATCTGGTCACAAATTGAACCCCTTTCAACCTCTTGATCTAAGCTATCTACCCATCAGACAGTAGTCCTCCAGTAAGGTTGGGGTAATTAGAGTTGCCAGTGGCTGGCCAGCAACTTCTCCCAGAGCCTGTACCAGTTTCAACAGGCACAGATGCTGGATTGGATTTAGTATCTAATGTATATTTTCTAGCTGATTGTTTTTAGCTTTCATTCACCTTTCGTAATTGGCTGACAATTGTTTCCTCTGCCCAACCATCCTTCTGTCTTCTATTATTTTCCATTACAAGAGGTGAATAAATAGCTTTCCGTCAGAGAAGGCAGTTGTATTTCTTCCACATATGTATTTTTTCCATACATAAATGTCAGCATATAAGATGTTACACTTAGTAGTCTCCAGTAGGGCAGCTTAAATGAATGTACCTGATCATTCCATCTGCTGCCTAAACAAAGCCTGGCAAATCAATTTATTATGCATTCCAAACATTGTATGAATATTAACTAATCTTTCCAATAACCCTGTGCCACTGGCAGTCATTACTGGCCCCCTCTGAAAGATGAAATAACGAAGAAATAGAGAAAATAAATTATGCCTCCRAATTACTTCTACGACTCAAGATTCTAAAGACTTTCTTAGGGAACTGGTGAACCTTACAGGGTTAGGCAAGTAATTATTTGGTGGCCAGATTAAAATCTGGCCCATATAAGGAATTCAGGGTCATATGCAGACAGAAGTAGATGCATACGCTGAAATTTCAAAGCGCCCAAAGCTATAGCATGCACGGATCTGTGATCCTTAAAAAAACACCAGCCTCCGTATTAATCTGAAGGACTAACCTTACATTTCTTTTTTTTTTATCTTTAAAGTTACCAATGTATCAAGTATGTCTGAATATCCTAAAATTCTGCTGTTCTTGATAAGCATGAGAAGTTAACTAACTTTACCATACCTAAGCATGATCAGAACCAGAAAGGAGGCATGTCTTTGCCCAGGTTATACAAGTGAGGTCCCATTTAGGGAAGCAAGTTTATGTCAAGCCTTTGTGCTACATTTTGTACCCAGGGTGAGCAATTTTTACTCAGTGAAGACTTACAGGCAATCCAGCTGAGGAAGCTAGCCCACACAGTGAGCCACTTGATCCACAACTCCCATGAGACAATACAGAGAGATTCAGGTTCACATCAAAGCCAGCTGAATACGTTGTTCTGACAATTTTTGACAAGTGAAAATAAATCTCCTTAATGCTGAAATATAAATAGTCTACATTTGTATGTTGCAACTAAGTGCATAGCTATATTTTAACATTTCCTAATCACAATTTTTCTGAATTCAGCATTTTCCTTACATTTTGTCGTGGTTTAACCCCAGCCAGCAACTAAGCACCACACAGCTACTCGCTCACTCCCCCCACAGTGGGATGGGGGAGAGAATCAGAAGGGTAAAAGTGAGAAAACTCATGGGTTGAGATAAAGACAGTTTAATAGGCAAAGCAAAAGCTGCACACGCAAGCAAAGCAAAACAAGGAATTCATTCACTCCTTCCC
>JAYKAV010002782.1:326142-413184 GCA_035582835.1 Phoebastria nigripes
AGCTGTCCTGGCTATGCTCCCTCCCAGCTTCTTGTGCACCTGGCAGAGCATGGGAAGCTGAAAAGTCCTTGACTGGTGTAAACACTACTTAGCAACAACTAAAACATCAGTGTGTTACCAACATTCTTCTCATACTAAATCCAAAACATAGCACTATACCAACTACTAGGAAGAAAATTAACTCTATCCCAGCCAAAACCAGGACACATTTCAACCAAATTCAGGATATCAATTAGTGCCAACAGATTTTAATATCACACTGGATAAGAATTTCTATTTTCAGGTGGCATTAGCACTCTTGCTTTAAAATGATCTTCTGAACCACAAAGGAAGATTCTGAAAACCATCTTTTGAGTATGCTCACAAGCTTGTCTAACACACACACGTCACCCTCAAGGTTAACATTTTAGGCCAAATATCAGAGGAATCATTTCAGTGATGACACACAAATTGAGACTACATAACTTTCTGCTAGCGTACAGACTGTGGTAGATATTAGCTTTTCTTTCCCTTCACTGTTAATATTTGCTGTGTGTCATATCAACAGATTCAGGCAGATAGTTTCTGAAAGTTCAGATAGTTTCTGAAAGTTATTGCCAAGATGAAATGCTACTCTTCTTACTTTCTTAAAAAGACTGTCAATAATGGATATGCAATAAAAAGATGAACAAAGATAAGAATTCTCTACAAGGGATTTATGTTTATCATATAGTATTTATAAGTCGCTCAGTACTAAATATACTACATCACATTAGCTTCTACCTATATATAACTTTCTGTGAAGGCTACTCTTTAACAGGTGATATGCCTTCCGTGAAGGCAGTTCTTGAAAAGGGGATCTATATGATCTTGGCATCTGAAATGGATTAGAAATATATTTAAAGCAGATGATTCTTTCCCCATATATCATGGTTTTATGATGGCTTTTCCTCAAACAAGCATACTTCTGGGTTTGTCTGACAGTTGAAAAATAATTTTTTTTTAAAGATTTTTTTTAATTTCTCCATGATGGTAGTATTCTTTTATATATTCAGAGTATATATTCATATATATGAATAGATAATGTATTGTGTATTCAGAGTACATTTTTTATATATTCCGACTATATACAGTTTAACAAAATTACTGTAAAATTGCTGCTTCATAACAAGAAATAATTCCCTGTATGTGAATAGAATTRGGAAAAGTCATCTCCATTTGGTAGTTAGGGGCAAATCATTGTTTAACTGAGATCAAAATAAGAATAACCACATCATATAGCACCTCGGATCAGATCAGCTCTATGTCATTTAACATAATGCTTTATGTCCAAACTCCAGATCTTAAAACCTGTACATCGCTTAATTAAGCAAAGCATACAAGGTCCTGAAGATTAAAGTTTCTGGAGCTGTCTGAATTATAGAACACTGCTTGAAGTGTAATAGAACAAATAAGAGATCATAACAGGAGAAAAATCCACTTAAATTGTGTCATAGAATGGGTCAGCTCAGCAGGAAGTATCATTTGTCTGTGAGACAGTTTAAAGCCTGCTTGCATTACTTATGTTCAAGCACTGATGATTTAAAAGATTTTCCTGTGCCTTAGATTTCCATAGCACTTCTTACAAAACTGCCTCAGCACCAAAGAAAAGTATTTAAAAAATGCTAAATATACTTTCATGGTGGAGGCTTAAGAATAACCCATTTAGGTYTCTTGTAGCAAGTGCAGCAACTGGCACAGCAATAGTCTGGGTGTTATTCTCAGCTCTGATATTTTGCCAGTTCTTTTGACTTTTACCCAAGAAAAGTTTAAATCATTTTAATGAACTCCTGAAATCCTTAATGTGGCATGTAGCTGCACTTCTTGTTATTTAGCCACATTCAGATTTTGAAATAAATTGGTTTTAAACACTTACAAGTAATAAAAAATAATTTAATTCTTTCTCTCTGCTCTTGTTTTGGTTTTTTTTTCAGAAAAACTTTTTTGCCTTTCATAAGAGAAATGCTTGAAGCTCTTACATGATTTATTATTTACATTATAATAGCAAGTAGGTATAAAAGACAAGAATGAACTCTCCCTTTTCCAGACAGAAAAAAGAATACGCAAAAAAGAAATAAGAAAAAAGAATAAACCGTGAGACAGGTTGAATTCAATAGAGTAACAAGAATACCATAACAGTCAAACAACTTTTTTTGTGCAATATGATTTTTAAACAGTTTGTAGATAAAGATACACTTGATGAAACATAATTAAAGAAGACTGAAATCTGCTGTTTTGAATATTATAGTACATGTAGTTTACTAGTTACTCAGGAGTGTTATTTTCCCTCAGCATTAAACATAAATTTAAAGGACTGAAAAATAGTAACACCTATTACAACTTTGTTAAAAAACAGAAGAAAAACAATCTGACTGAGGAAAAAAACCTGAACTTTGAAACAAACAAAGATATCTTTCTCAACATCTATAATGGAATAAGTAGCAAAGGATAAAAGATAAAAGACAGAAACTCCAACTACACTGCTGAATTCTTCCAGAAGATTGTCATCATCGGTACCAACATAGGTAAAATGGGGTTGTCTTTAGAAGAGTCCTCTTCAAATCTAAAAATCAAATCATGACACAGAGGACTTAATTATTTACTTTTAGTATGACAGAGGACACATACTTCTAGTCTTGGAGATTTTAATGGGTCAGTCAGTCTGTCTCAGCACTAACACAGTCTCTTGCATTATGGCAGTCGTTTTACATATCACAAATTCATCCTCTCAACATCAGGTTACGGTCATTACCTTGAGGTTTTTTTATCCATGTTTGACGGATGGGAAATTAAACTTGTGATATCACAGATTTGAAACACTGACATAGAAAGGAAAGAATGCACGTTTTTGCTCCCAAATCATGTCATATTCAGTCAACCAGGGCTTAAAATCTCCATGTTCTACCAATAATAAAGAACAGACACATGTTAGTGGAGCTGCTCCAGAAAGGGTCTCAGTGGAGATTGTTAGCCACCAGACCTAGCATACTGAAGGGACATCAAGTCTTCTCCATTAACGACAGGAGGATTGTAGTAGGTGTAGTGTTGTGGGGAGGGAGCAAATAGAATATCACAGAATTTATAGAATAATCTCTCTTCCTTATCTCCCCTGTCTCTTTTTCTGATTTAAATAGGAGCTATGACGACATGAAAAATTCATGAAGAAATATAGGGGAGATACAGGAAAAAGGGACTGCTGACCTCATTTCATGGAGAATCTTACTCTGGAATGTTATGTTGCCAGGTTTTGTCTTTCTTGGAGGTAGTACATCTCAAGTGGGGGAAAAAAAAGGAAATCCTGGGAGTCTGCCAGTCTTGCAAATAGCCTGAATGACTTGTTTCACTGAAGGAACATCTCTCATTGTCTTTGATTGGCACAAAACAATTGGCTTTCTAGATTCTGCTCAGTGTATAGAGCAACCTCAGCCTCAACCTAAAAATAGATGTAAGGAGCCAGCCATCAGGTCAGCAAGTTTTGACTGCCTTTTGCCCCTGCTTCCCATATCTTGCTATGAAAACAGAAGAGTTGCTGCTTTAGGAAGGACTACAGCTCTTCGACACTACAAGCTGCTTCAGTGTTTCCAGTCTGATAACATCTTCGGGAATAGAGCTTCAGAGGGCCTGTGAACAAAGAGGATATTCAAGGCTCTAAGGGTAAATGCAAATGAGACAAACGAATTTCTTCTTTTTTTTTTTTTTCTCTTTATGGAGGTAGGAGGAGGAATTGAGTGACAAAAGTCATATTTATGGTCTGAGTGTTTTTTAATCTGGGATTGGCAATACTGAATATTCAAAACTTCATAAATATTTATTCTGAATGGACACTTACGTTTCATTCACATCACAGCCTTGTGCAAAGTCTGAAGGGTTGCACTGGATGCAGATAAAGGAATTGCTTAATGCTTATTATTTATGTACAAGTTTTGCTGGATTAGGACCTTGGAAAACACAACTGTTTCTATAACTATTTCCCTCTCCTAACTTCTCACAACTTAATACAAGTGATACTACACTCTTCTCATATTCCTTCTCATGCAGTCAAAAGTATTTCTGCAGTAAGGAGTATTGCATTGAAGAGCTAGGTTTACAGTTCTAAATAGGAGGGACTTTAATTATCGATTCATATTCACCTTGAAACATCACTAAAAATTGGTTCTCTCTTTTCTTATTTTTCAACAAGAAACAGCTCAGTACAATATAACTTACACCATTGCAGTACAATTGTTTTCAACAAGCCACCATCCCAGTCCAGTGACTTCTCTGACAATTCCTTTTTCAATCCTTAACTGAATTATATAAGAATGAGAAATATAAAATGGAGTGCATCCCTGCCCCCATTTTCTGTAAAACACATTTTTTTCTGATAGTCCAATTTAGAGGAATTAATAGCAGAGAAAACATTTCATAACTATGCCATCTTATCTGTAGGAATAAAATCCTAATACTTTAACCATTCTATATGAAATTCAGCATTAATTACTTACCAAAATGTCAATACCAGCTACTTAATGAACTATTCAAAATGGCATCTCACTAAACCTAACGTGATCTTTAAGATCTAATTCAGCTGTGCCCTACTTCAGGCTGAATGCTGTCACTGCTAGGCTACAAAAGTTATGCTCTGTTACACATGTGCTCTCTCACCATCTACTTCTCCCTGTTCTCTGATCTTGGCACCCTTCACTTTCTCCTGAGGTGTCTATTTCTTTTTCGTCCATTGATCATAATTTCTACCATTTTTTCCACAATACCAATACGCAGAATTTAAATCTTACAGCATGCTAATTCTACCATATCCATTTGAAGAATAAGAAATTATTTCCTAAGGGAATAACTGGACTTCCTGATACACACTCACAGGTGTTTTACTTCAACTACAAGTTGTCCATGTCATTGCAGAAATATCTGAGTCAAGTTGTAAAGCAAGAAGTTTGTCAATGTCCGTAACAATTCCCTGGATGAAGTCTTGCCTGGGAATATAAAATGACACCTCCAGATAACTGAACACTTTTTTTTTAATTTCTTGTAGCAAGAAACCCATAGTCTAACGATACACCTTTTTTTTCATACTGAATCTTTTTACTTGCTAATTGGTTGGAGTAGATTATACACTATATGATATACGATATCTGATATCTTAACATTTATTTTATGCACAGAAGCTGGTATTTTTCTTGAAATATCATCCCCTGCATAACAAAATGCTTAAATGTGCTTAAAGCTAAGCACAAGCGTAGTTCCTTTAAAGTGAACAGAACTAGTCCCATGGTAAGATTATGCATCTGCTTAAGTACATTGAGGCATGATGATAATATAATTGAATGAAATGGCTTCCGTTATTCATTTAGATATTCTAAAATAAATGGACATAAAAGAATATTAAATAATCACTATTCTTTAAAGATAACTCTAGGATTCTGTGATAACTGAACCTTTAACTCCATTATGATGCTTTGTGAATCCAAACCTTTTTTACTAACGCTCAAAACTACAGTAAGACTTCATTTTACAAGCCATGTTAAACACAATAAATAACAGGTTCTGTAAAAGTCTGATCACTGGAAGTACTTCTGGTGAATTCTGCAGAAGGGCTTAACTTTATGGGAACATGTGCAATTCACAAGGTAGTGCAGACCTAATCATGCCAAATGGTTGAATGGAGCTCTGAAGCTCTTATAACCCTATCTACTCCTTATGGTTATGTCAGCCGCAAGTGCAGCAGGACCAGCACTGGCCTCACTTCAGCTGGGGTGCTGTTAAAGATGGAATTATGTTCTGTGCTAACAGCTAAACTATTGCTCTGCTCTGCAGCACACCGTGTTGTCATTGTAGCAGACAGTTATTTTAAGCCCTGTGCCAGACTGGATCCAGCTGGGCTTCGGACAGAGGAGCGGAGGATTAGAGCCCACTGTGCATTTGCTGTGCTGAGCAGTGTTAATGGGAGAGTAAAAGTGTTAGTCCAGTTAAGGAGAACATGGAATTTTCTCCTTGATAATCAAGGCCTAAAGCATATGTCCTCAATGGATACTATTGTGAAAGGAAAACCTTTGTATTTTTTTCTGGACAGATCTCAGCAGGCCGAAGAAAGCAGCCCTTGAGGGGCTGCTGAAGCCACATGTCATGGGGCGTAAGTGCATGGAATAAGGAGAGGTGCAGCCAATACATAGAAAAAGGTCATCTTCCTTCATTACCTCCCGTCCCTTTCATAGCAAGTAAGAATCAGTGATGGCCTGTGTCCACTAAATCCTGTATGTTGCTGAAGCGTTAAATCTATGGGCTACCCTTTACTCGCAATGTAATCRAATTCCACATGACTTGTTGGAGGAATGTAACATAAATACATTTAGGTATTAATATGTCCCATTTACAGAGCTAGACTCTCCTAGCCGTTACTCTTGGAAAGCCTGGAAAGTGTTCTGTGGTCACTGACTCAGAACAATAAAAAACAATTCTGGAAACCACAGAAAGTGTAAGGAACAATCTTGAATAGATGGGTATTATTATTTTTAATGAGAATCGGGCATCATCACTGTTTCTAGCTGTATTGACAGATAACGGCTTTTACATAAGAAAAGCAGAATACACATTATTTAAAGTCATGTATGGTAAAAAAGTATTGTCTACCTATTAGCCAACACCTTTAAATCTAATTTTGAACAAACTGCAGAGAATGATTAGATGACAAAGTACTTTATCAGTGTGTTTTTCTTTTCCATAATGCTACTTTTGTTTGCTGAGCTTGCTGTCTATAAACAACTTATAATGCTCACTTTTGATTTAAACAGTGCTAACATTTCTGCATTTACTGCAATAACACTGTGTGAGCCATAACACCATAAAGTAAGATATAAAAGCAATTTGCTCTCTATATGATATTGATTTTTAAATAAATGAGTAAAGTTTGTGCTTATTCCATGCAGAAAGCAAAAACAAAACTAGAATTAATAAAATTACACATACAGCTTTTTCAAACTTACCTAAAACAGAGCACTAGTTATGGAAAAGGTTTCTGGATATATCTTTAAAACCCACAGAATAGTGTCACACCTTCACTGAAGTGCTTCAGGAAGGAACATGTCACATTCTTTCTAAAACTTAGGACATCTCTTCCTCTAAACATATACCAACATGACAATTTCTGGACAAGTTAGAAATTAAAGTTTGAAAAAGGAATACTTTAATGCAAATACTTTGCCAATACGTGAAGCTTCATTATGAAATCTTACTTTCCTTCCAGTATTATATTTCCAGACCAACTTCCCTGAACCTCCTAGAAATCACATCATCTTTATTTTTTCTGATGTGCTTATGGGCCCAGAGTACCCAGCATTTTGAGTCAAACAGATTTTGTTTCCTAATTCTCCAAACCACAGTTAACAGAGAAAGAGCATCAGAGAAAATGTGGTCTAATTTTTTTCTGAGTAGCTCTTCCCTGACTCCTGTGTCTGATATTAAGGACAGGCAGAGAGAACTTTTTACGACACTAATTGACGTCTCATCTATCACTGATGAAGATGTAGCTGTAGAATGGATTAAGCAGTTCACTCTGAGTGACATAAGAAATAGAAATTTCTGCCAAGAAATTCCTGTTAAAAAAAGAAAAATGATGACAGGGTTTAAGTTTAGGGCTAGGTGATAAACAGCTTCCTGGGTTTGGCAGTGAAAAACAAAGAAATCCACATGGATAATCAAATTGGATTTTTAAAATTCTTTTTTTTCTTGCAAAATTAAAAAACAAGTTAGATATGGGATGTCCTGTCTGAAATTAAATTTGGTGTTTGATTTTCTTCTACTTGTAAAAAAGCAAACTAGATAAAGAACCAGATTCACCAAACTGAAGAAGATCATATCCCACTTTTGCCTAGGAGCCTATTGATTAGAAGCTGTGGGTGACCTGTGCTCATTCCAGCTTCTCAATAAGCAGAATTAACTTTTGAAGAAGGTTACCGACAGAGTGCACAGAGATCTATGCTGGGTTGCATGCTGTTCAACATGAATATGAAATAAAGGGTATGGAAAAAAAGGATGAGTAATAAGGTAACAAAGTCTTCAGATGACAGAAAATTACTCATAACAGTTAAATTTAAAACTGCAGAGAATCAGATCTGAAGATACTGAATGAATGGATGGAAAATGGCAGATAAAATTRGTTGACAATAAGTGAAAAGAATTGTACATGGGGAGAAAATCCTAAGTATGCCCATAACATAATGGTCTCTGAATGAGCTACCACTCAAGAAAGAGATCTTGGAGTCATTGTGCATAGTTTTCTGAAAATAGAACCACTATAGTCAAAAAGGAAAAAAAAAAAAAGCACATGTAGTAAGAGGGAAAAAAAGAACAAAAACAATGCCACCATGTAAATACAAAGTGCTCCCACTCCTTGAACAATATATACAGTTTCTGCCATCCCATCGCAGAAAGCATAAGTGGGAAAAGGCTACCATGGATGGTCAGGGGTTTGGAACCCTTCTGTATGATAAGAGAATAAACAAACTAAGATTTTTCAGYTTGGAAAAGAGTCCCTGAAGAAAGGATGATTTATGATGTGTTGGAAAACTGTTTTATAAGGAATAAATAGTTACAACAACAGTACATATTACTCTGATTATTGAATCATGAATAGTATAAAGAGGGTGAATGGGAAATTACTATGGCAGTTTATAGATATTAATTATAACAATTAGCAATAACAATTAACAAAATATATATACCCATTAGTTATATAGATAACAATATAACAATACACCATAACAATTAATTATAGGCACTCATTACAATGATTATWACTACAATGTTATTAAAGTGCAGGGCAGTGCCACATAATGCTGTGAAAGCTGAAAGTAAAAGTGATTTCCAGAAAGGACTGGAGAAATTCACAGGAGACAGGGCCATCAATGGCTAGTAAACATGGTGCTTTTGGTCCAATATTGGCTTAAAAAATTCTCTCTATTTGTTTGACATAAGCTGGAAGAGAAAACCGGGGAAAGATTTTGGCTTCCTTGGATTTTTAAACTTTTTCTCTATGTATCCAATATTGGTCACCATCAGTGACAGAATGCTGGTCTAGGTGGATCTTCCGTTCGACCCAGGACAGCAGTACTTATATTCTGGAGTCTATAAAGTTCTGTAGGATATGAAATCAGCCTTGTTTTATTAAATTTATAGATGCATATGAAGAAAGAAGAGTAACCTGAGAAACTTAAGAAAATCTTACGCTGACACTTAATCTTAGGTGTTAGAATTAAGACTGTTTCAAGATTATTTCATGGAGATTCAAAGGATTTATACACAGCAGTAATGCAAAGGATTTATACACAGCCAATGTTAAAGAGTTCCAATCACTTGTAACAGACAAAAGATATTTTTTATTGCTTCTGAAAATAGTAATTTCATTTATGATCTTCTAAAAAGTTTTTCTAATAGGAAGAAAAAAGTCTAAATCACAGTATCTATCATCCAGCAAGTTATACATATCATTTGTTTTTGAAAAACAACAAATTATATTACTTGATACATTTTGACTTATGTTCCCTCACTTTTTTATTACTGTTGATTTCAGAATATCACCCTTTCCAGAGACAGTTCTAAGGTTTAGAGGGCATTACATAGTCTCACTGATTATCTTACCTACTCAGGAATAACCCTCAGAAACTTAAGCTCCATCATAAGTCAGGAGGTACATTGGACTGTGGTCCAGGCAGTGCTATCACTTCCACAGAGTTCCCCTTACTTGTGCAGGGTGCTACTGAAGTAACCAAGTCTCTGCTATATGGGGATGTTGGAAATTAAATAGTGCCAGTGTCTGTACGATGTCCATGTCAGACATAATTCTTGGTTTTGGCTTGTAATAATAGAATAAAAGCTGTTTAATCAAATGTCAGTCTTTCATGGTTTTAATTCTGAAATCTTGTTGATCAGGATGACACATACAATATTTTTGTTCCGTTGAAGCCAAGGAGTATTTTGTCACTGGTGTTGGTGGGACCAGGGTTTCATCTCTGATATCCAGGAAAGAAATAATTCTCTTCTTTGGAGAGAAAAATATTTTGACACAGACAGGAGATATGATGACTAAGTTTGCAATGTTTACTTACGCATTCTGCTATATGAGAAGTATCTCAGATGTAATCAGTTCAAATTATTATTTTTAAGTCACATTTACTGCTGAACTCCTTTCTTAGAGTCCTTGACAGTTCCTGTCAATAATATTGAAATCTAATATTTACAGACCCATTCATTTTAGAGGATGTAGGAACAGAAATGTAAACTTACATTAACTCAAGCAACAAAAAGTAGATTTTAATTGGTTATATAATATCACTCTTTTTTTCTGAGAAATTTAGACATGGAARTTTCTGAGGAACTTACTCTAAACAATCATCTTTCTTAAACTGATTTTATTTCTTTATATTGGAGTGATCATTTTGCAGTGATTTCTGTTATATTGTTTCTGTTCCTCTTTCTTACCCTCCTAGCTATGTTGTGACCTTCCCCAGGGAGAGTACCTGCATTTCCTTGAGTAGTGAAGCCCTAGTGTCTGCACCTAACTCTGTCTACCATGAAGTGATTGAAACCCTGGCCTCATTGCTTCCTGCTGCCAGCTGCACAGCAGGCGCTGGTATTCAGTACTCCTGGAGTTGGGGCTCTCCTTGTATTTTATCCAAACAGCTGCATATTTCCAGAGGCATCTTCTCTGCTGCTTGGGAATCTCATACAAAATTGCTGTTTCTGAGCCTAGCTCTTCCTCTGAATTGTCACCTTCAAATCATTTAAAAGCTTTATTCTAAAATTTAATATGAAAAGGGGTGGAAGGCTCTATTTTAATGTAGAATGCTGAGAATTAGTTGTCTCCGCTCTCATGGGACACTGCTACAAACTTCAGGTATATTTCTTAAAAGAACACTGTAATTCTGAAAATCAATTTTGCATATAAAATTGGTAGTTATTATTGTTACAATCTCTTTCTCTCCCCCCAGTATTATACCTGAAGAAAACTAAAGAAAAACAATTTACACCATTTTTTTCATGTTATTTAGCTTTAGGCTTGGTCTCAGATGCCTAGCTTCTGCTAATTTCAATGAAATCTCTGCATTGAACTTCTTTTCTCATTGTCCCTCTGAGGCCTGGGCACTAGCCCAGCCCTAGCCAAATCTTCAAGCCCTTGTGGAAAGCAAAATGCAACAGGAAACAGAAAGAGAGGGAAAACAACTACTTCTAGGGGACTTCAATGAAAAATGTGAGAGAATATGAGGGGACCAGAGGGCGACCCCCGGCAGAGCAATCCTGACAGCACCCACTGCTCCCAGGGGTGTCCATGGAGCTGGTGAGTGCCACGCAGTGGCACTCTGCCTGGAGGGGTGGGAGGACAAGGAGGGGTTTCCAACCAATGTCTTCAGCATGCTCCAGCATGAAATTCAAGAATAAGCTGTCTCACCATGATTGCTTACCTTCTCAAGAGGGAAAGATGGCCTCTTGCCTTGTGTTTCATTGCACAGTGTCTAAATACCTTTGCATTCAGTCTGCTTGCTCCTTAGTTCTTTTGCCATTTTTGGTGAAATTCTCATGCCGTTTAGCTCAACGTGAGTTTTGAAAACCATATCGAACTTTACGTATGGTACATCTGTAGAGTTAGAAGTCCAGCTGCTTATAGACTTCACAGAAATATTCATAGGTTCTTTTTGAAGTACTTGCCTTTGGATAAGCAGAAATGCGAAGATTTGCACAGGGTTTTCACTCTGTTTCCGATCACCGGATTCCTCCCCAGTGTCTTTGAGAATGCCCAGCTCTAACTCCTTATGGTAGCTGTCTTACGTAGTGCAAAATACCACAGTCCTCCCAGTTTTAAATGAAGACATTGGGTGTGATACTCTCTCCGTCAATCATGCTTACTCCAGCTGGTTTGATAAAATCTGTTACTTACAATTTTCCTTCCTGGAGCATGTGATCAGAGATAAACAGTGGCCAGATGGTCTTCTTAAAATTGGGCTATTCTGCTATATTAATTGTCAGATAAAAGGTATAATACATGAAAACAAAGGCTTAAAACTCCAGAAAGGACTACAGCGTGACTTTCTACCTAAGACTGAAAAGAAGAACTTTCTCAATGCTAACAGACAGGAAAACAATCATTGAGCTCAATCACTTGGTTATATAGTATTTTACCTTGTTTTAAAGCAAGCTGCATGGTTTTTGTCCAGAATTTGTCACTGCCCAACTTGATATTTCACAGGTTACACTAACTTTGTCACAACAAATTCTAATTCTGAAAATTACACTTATAAAAATTTGGGTGTTTGCTAAAAATTTGCATCCATGCTTAAATCTCGATAACTATACTCCTGAGCAGTAACTAGTATTAGAATTTCCATCTGCAGCTGGCCAGGTTTTGGACTGTGAATGCAAGTGCAGGACTAATTACAGCAGCTCTAAATACTGCTACTGTCGACAGGACTTTACACTGGCATGAGAACTAACTTGTACACTGGGAGCAAGAAAGGCTACAGAGACCAGACAGCAAATTCATCCTATGTTACCTGCTTGTATTGCTGCATGTACATCAGCAGACTTCTCACAAAAAAAATTCTTGGTGTCTCAGACATATGAGGAAGCTGCTGCCAGACTTCATCTGGACCTGACCGGTAGGTTCTTAGGACTCTAGGCAGCTCTGGGACCTTAGAAGCATTTTAGAATAACGTGACATTTTGAAATCCTGCGAGCTGTTTTAAAATTCCATGACAGAAAAGGATTTCAAATCTGTGTTATCTTAAGATTATTATTATCTTGTTGAAATGTTGTATTTTTCTTTAGTATAGTTTCAGAGATCTCTAATTGCAATTTATTTTTTACACTAACCTTTGATTAACCAATTGCATGTTCTTTCATAAGCACCAAGGTCAGTCATTTCTTCTAACGAGCTCCCACTCAAACCATCTTCTCAAAATCGTCATTGCAAACAGAAGGAAATTTTCATAATATCACAAGCTTTCTATTCTCTCTCTATAGTGCACTTAAATCAGAGAATAGTCTAATCAGGCTTCTGACTTTCAGTAAATTACTTCAGACTGATTAAATATCTTTGATACAGTTATGAATAGTTACCATAGGACCCTTATTCTGTGCTAACCCTAGAACAAACAACAGAAATTATCCTTCAGGTTARCTGCACTATATCTAAACTAGAAACGACACTCACTCAGAACTTATTTCTGGRAAAATGCAGAATCTCATGATTTCAGTATGTTAGTTTCTATTTGTTCAAATAATAAATGTACACTCTCTGACTTCATTAAAAATTTGCCTTTTAAGAGAAAAAAAGCAAGACTTGCAATTAGGGAGGTGGACATTGCAAGGTCTGCTTCATGTGCTAATCCAAACTTACACTTCCATAACTCAATTGAACTCCATGGGGTTACAGTGACTCCAAAAAGGAATAACATAATGACAAATTAGGTCCAGCATAGTTTAAAACTGGTTTCACCTTGTCTTATTTGAAATTGCACTACTGAAATTTGATTGAGGTAGGTCCCAAAATGGGCCAGAGAGAATCTCAGTGCCACACCCTGAGAACTCTAGGAATAGAATTTGGGTGAAAATAAGTAATGCAAAAATGCAAGGTTTTACATGTAGGAACTTACATTACCAACATTGCATGAATTTACATTATGCATGAGAACCTCTGAGATGGAAATGGGAGAGGGGAGATAAATTTGTCATGACTAACAATCAATAGTACAATGTGCCCTCATGGAAAGGCAAAGTCATCTTAGAAAGGTATTATGTGAAATATTTTTGGTAGGTCAGTATTCACGACTTTTATATAAGATATACTTTCAAAATTTTCCTTTCAATACTCCATCACAATTCTGGTCACTCATGTTGAAGAACAATCACTCTCTATCTGGAGCAAGTAGACAGGGAAGCAACTAGTATGATCAGAAGTTTGGACAGCCTGTTTTACAGGGAAGACTAAAAGAATGCTTGGCTTCCTGAATCTCTTAGAAGAAACGCCAAGAGGAGATATGGTTGCTCTATATAAACAGATCACAAAGTTAAACATTAGAGATAGAAGAGCCGTTTAAGCTAACGGGCAAAGTTCACAAGAGGAGGAGTGGCCATGGAATAAACTCAGAACAAGAATTATTAAAAGTTCTTACCTGTCAGATGAGAGTATTTCTGGAACAGTTTTCCAATAGCACTAGAGAAACAGAAACAAAAAAAATTTCTCATGAGGTTTAAAATAATCAAGTTGCATAAGTTACTGTGGGTCATGGTTGTTTGCATGGACAGAACATTAGACCCACTAGACATGGAAGATTCAAGCATGTGTTACCACATTCCCTGAGTTGGGACATGGACAGTAACTATCCCTCCTGAGATACTAACAGTACATTCCCACCTGCAAGGAGAACTCCATAGCTATCGGGCTTTGTGCGACAGTGGGAGAGCAGAGCAAAGGAATGATCTTTTGGTCTGTCTTTTGCAAGCTGTTCCACCCTGCTCGAAACGACTCTGTAGCTGTGGAGTCATGCAGTTCACCCAGGAAAAGCCAACCTTGGCTTACTAGGTTTGAGGGTCTGGATTACGCTCTTAGTCATATGGTTTAGTTTTAGGTAGTCCTGCGAGGACCAGGGAGTTGGACTCGATGATCCTTATGGCTCCCTTCCAACCTGAGATATTCTATGATTCTATGATTCTAATGTGAATAATTGGTACGCAAAGCAAGACTCTCCCAAATATTTCTTCTGCTCAGCACTTCTAATAGAGACAGAGGCAGACATATTGCTGTCCAGGAAGATTTCCTAGTGGATATTGTTGTGGTTTAACCCAGCAGGCAGCCAAACACCACACAGCTGCTCACTCACTCCCCGCCCCTCAGTGGGATGGGGGAGAGAATTGGAAAAAAACTAAAATTTGTGGATTGAGATAAAGACAGTTTAATAGAACAGAAAAGGAAGGGAAAATAATAATAATAATAATAATACTATTAATAATGGTAGAATATACAAAATGAGTGATGCACAATGCAATTGCTCACCACCCGCTGACCGATGCCCATCCCATCCCCAAGCAGCGATCGCCCCTCCCTGACCAACCCCCAGTTTATGTACTGAGTATGACRTCATATGGTATGGAATACTCCGTTGGCCAGTTGGGTTAGCTGTCCTGGCTATGCTCCCTCCAGCTTCTTGTGCACCTGGTAGAGCATGGGAAGCTGAAAAGTCCTTGACTAGTGTAAACATTACTTAGCAACAACTAAAATATCAGTGTGTTATCAACATTATTCTCGTACTAAATCCAAAACAGCACTATACCAGCTACTAGGAAGAAAATTAACTTTATCCTCGCCGAAACCAGGACAGATATTTAAATACCTGCAGGACTAGATAGAGTTAAGTAGCAGTTTGGGGTATCTACCTTTGAACTTAGTTTGTAAAAGTGATACCATGCAGAAAAAACTACCTTTGCCCATTTATCATAGAAACACAGAATCATAAAACAGAATAGTTTGGGTTGGAAGGGACCTTTAAAGGTCATCTAGCCCAAGCCCCCTGCAATGAGCAGGGACATCTTCAACTAGATCTCGTTGCTCAGAGCCCCGTCCAACCTGACCTTGAATGTTTCCAGGGATGGGGCATCTACCACCTCTCTGGGCAACCTGTTCCAGTGTTTCACCACCCTCAGTGTAAAAAATTTCTTCCTTATATCTACTCTAAATCTGCCCTGGTTTAGTTTAAAACCGTTACCCCTTGTCCTATTGCAACAGCCTGGCTATCCCATTACCGAAAAACCCAAAATTGTGGTGGTGACACCAGCCACAGAGCCATGTATGAATAGACTGGGCCCGTCTGTTTCTTCCAATATCGCTGCCCGCAACTGGAAGGAGAGAGCAAAAAATAACCTGTGCTCCAGATTCCCTTACCAAGTGTCCCAAGGCCCTTAAGTCTCTTTTGATTGCCCTTGGACTACGCGTTGCAGCTTCATCGCCACCCACATGGATGAGCAATAATGGGTAATAGTCCRAGGGCCGTACCAGGCTAGGAAGTTTCCTAGTGATGTCCTTAACCCGGGCCCCAGGGAGTCAGCAGACTTCCCTAAGAGGAGGGTCTGTCCGGCATAAATCTGTCTTTTAGATGGAGTACGTTTTAGCTAACTAGATCTGATTCTAAAAGTCTGAGTGCTGGAATTTAAGCCAATTTAAATAAGATCTGCTTCAATGATTCTAAGGGAACGTGTCTTTTATACAGAAAGGTTTTCAGCATGATAGATGCAATTTTGTAGACATTTTTCTAACTCATCGAGATTATTGCCTTATATGTTATCAAGATACAGCAGTATATTGTGTTATCATACTGTCAAGTTAAACAGGAAATATTTTGGTATTTCTCTTTAACAAATTCATTCCATGTACATATTTCATTTGGGGAAAAGGGTTAATTGGCTTATGTTCACTGAAATGTTTTACAGAAAACAATTTGACTTTATTGCAAAATGAAAACATCTTTTTTGGGAACCTCATTCTAGGATTGTCATTATGTTGAGCATTCAGTGGTAAACATGTCTCACTGGAAGTGAGAAAGAAAGTCTATAAAGTCAATATACTGTCATGCCAAATATCTTCCCAAAGCAAGATGGGCTGCCAATTCCTCCTAAAGAAATCTCAAAGGGAATTAAATTATATTCTTCACTGCCTAAAAGTCCCTAAACGCAGGTTAGAGCAGGTTTTATGAGATGCTGTGCTTGCAACTATATGCAAGTACATCTAAAAGAGCACCTTGCTATGCTTGCAACTGCCTCACTCTCATCAAATCCACATAGTRAGCACTGACCAGTGTCCAAGGTGAAAAAGTTCACAACAATAAACTATTAAGTAGCCTTATACAACACACATTAAAATCCACAGAAAACTTTCCAGTCACTTCAGTAAAAATTTAATTGGATCTTACAGGAATAAGGATAACGAATAAGGAAATAGGATCTTGTAGGATATTAAGAGGGTCTGGGGTTTTGGGGTGTGGGCTGTGTCCTCAGTAGGACGTTTTAACTTCTGTTTATATGGCAATTATAGTGGAGAGCATAAAAGAAAATACACATTTCAAACATGCAAAAGGCCAATTTAATTCCTGATCAAGCCTGAAGAAATTAAAGGGAAGATTTTGATGCATAAAAGCAATAATACATTATATTAGAACCTATTATACTCTCACTTAAACACTTGGCTTTTTCCATTTATTTGTAGGCGAGCAAGAATAGCTCCATGACTGCAAGTGCATAGGGATGGAACCCTGGACCTTCAAGCTCAAGAGGCCAAGTCCATTTTATTATTCACTTTGTTGCTTCAAAGGAGGGTTAACTATACGTATATTATTTCTTTGGCATGAAGTAGTATTATGTCAAGTACTGGTTGTTACAAGACCTTGGCCCAAAGTGGCTAGGGATCCTTTTTAAATTGAACAAACCACAGTGACCTGAACACTCACTGATAATGTCTGGGATGACTAAATACCTTCCCTGATCTTCCTTTAATTGTCTTTTTTTCCCTACTAACAACCACTGAGTCTCCTTGTGAAACAAAAAAATACTTCATCAGAGAAAAGAATGGAAGGTATCTTTGTTCTGGGAAAACACAGAAAAAAGTATCTCCACATAAAACAGAGTACCTTTAACTATAGTCCATTGATCTACACACCAGTGCGAATATCCAGTAGCCAGTTTCCCTTTTCAGCATCACTGCCACATCCCCAAGTACTATCATTAGTCATGCAGTCTCAGATTCTTGAAATATTGCCAGTATATTAAGAAAATATTGCTTAATTCTACCTTGTGGCTTCATCTCAAGGCAGCAGAAATGTTGGGCACAATTCACCCTCTCTTCAATTCTGTCCATGGCTGCAACAGGGTAAGCCAAATAAAAAGACCATTTCACTAGCTCCACTAATAGTACTTTCATTTGGTGGATGCCCAGGAAGCCTCCCATTGTTTCTCTTCTTTCTGGAAGAACACCATGGCAGTCTATAGTCACCTGGGGACAGGACAAGAGACTCTTAAAAGGCTGGGCAGAGGTACAGAGCGAGCACATGAAGCACAAGAAGCCTTTCCCCACTCTCTGTTCCTTGCTTTGAGAGGGATGGTCTTGTCCATTTAAATGGTATCTGTTTACTCCAGAAGCTGATTGCAATGAGATCACTAACAGCAGCCTGGTGGCATATTCAGCCCTATTTTGCCAAGCTTGCATGTTCTGGAATTACATCAGTTGTACTATTTTAGTAAGGTTAAAAAAGACAACAGTTAAGATATTAGCCATATTAAAGGTGATCAGACATTGACCAGAACCAAAAGCTTAGAAATCCACTGAACAGCTTATGGTTTTCAGACATCCCTTCCATGTAAGTCTGAGTTTTCTAAAAAATCTCTTTGTTTTTTTCTTTGAGTCAAATTTTGCAAGAGAAGCATTTTACATTTTGAAGAATTCTATCTAAATCACTAGAAATTATTGAATAGAAATATCACAAACTTCTGTACAATACAAAGATGTTAGAATGTAATGCAAAACAATTAAGATTTGGATAAGCATCAGTGGAGCCAAGATGAGTCAAGTTACTTAAAGGCAATCTCTTCAGAACAATGCTTCTATACAATATTTTTCAAATTTTAAAAGTTATAGATACCCTGTAGATGAAATTGTTCAATATTTTTCATTAAAATTCATTTTTCCTTTGTGTATTCTTAGCTGTAGAGTAGATGAGTTGGTGATCCTATTGCTAAGTGAAATTAATGCTGCTCAGACAATGGCAGTTCTTGCGTTTCTTATGTCTTGGTTGTGTAACTCTTCAGTACTAAATTTCTTGTAACATAGATCTTTTGAACATACAACACAAACACTGCAAGTTCTTCCCTTCTGAGAAACCCATATTCTAATGCAGACATACATGTGTTACACAGGAAAGAATTCAGATATGTAGGAACTGTATATCACTTGTAAAGAGATCAATGATGAAAGCCTTTCTGAAATCAAATACATTTCAAGCAGTATTGAAAGGACCCTTTTTTGACCTAAGTGGTTAGCCCAAGGGCTATTTCATGTAGAAGGTGAAGCTGATAATAGTCATATATTTCTTCTGTGTCATCCTGTTTATTTACAAAGAATGCACAAAGTCCGGTTCCCCTGAACACAGCAGAAATCAAACAGCAAGAGATACAGCTCCTTTGCCCACGGGGTCAAGACTCTTTCTAGCTAGCACTTAGCCCAAAAGCTCTTTCTCTAAGCTTTTCACAAAGCTACTTTCTCAATGTTTGTTCTCACTGTGTCCTCAAATGCTTTTCTCTCCACTTCTCTGCCTTTTCTCTTGTTTCTTTCAGAGACAGAAACATTCACTTTTACCAAGCAATGTCACCACAGTGTGCCCATCTAAGAAAAGCTCTGAAGTTGCCTTCGTACTGGGAAGTCCTATGTTTTCAGTGGGCGCCTCTATTGTTTCAGCTATCCAATTCCATAGATACTTCAGCTATACACACACATATTTATTAGTAATGACTATCAGATTGACTAGATTTCACACAATTCGTAAACACACAAGTCTCTTTCTACACGAGAAAAGGTAGTTCATTTCAATCACACAACGTACTTGAAAATATTGAAAAAACGACGACTGGATTTTATTACCCTTCAGCAAGTTTGCTGGCATTTAATTACGTAGTCTCATTAGGTGAATCTTGAAAAGGCTCAACATACAGCTGGCAGCCCTGGAGCAGAGATAGACATATTTTTAAATCTTTCCAATATTAAGGATTTCAAAGGAATGATTCCTGACATAATGTAGACAGATGGAAGGTACTGCCTAAAACCACAGAGAGGCCTCCCAGCGCCTTAGAACTCTGCAGCTCCTGTGCTGTCGTGCTCTCAGCAGATCTTCCCTCCTAAAGCCGTGTACCTGGTTAAGGCAGCTAGTGTTCTGAGGCACAGTGAGTACAGCTGTTTTTCCTGAACAAAGTTTTCCTCTTCCAAAACTACCGCTAAAGTAAACAATGTATTTTCAACAACCATTTAAATACAAAACATAAGCTGTATTGATTCTATCTTGGCTATTTCATGTGAAACGTATTGCTGTAGGTCTACAGGCGCTGCRAGAGAATGCAATTAATTGCTTCACCTCACTTGTGCATAATTGCGTAATAGAAAGTAAGTGTATAGGTGCCAATAAAAATGCCTTTTTTGTTTCTATACGTATTTGACTTCTTGACTGTTGCACAGCATAACTGACATGGACCAGTCAGAGACACAATTGGAGGACAACTACACAGCATGTGATTTTTGTGCTGTTATTCCCAGCTGTCTATTTGCAGTTTTCATTTGCACCGATGCTTACTGCTAAACCAGACACTTATGCTTGAAACAGCATTTTTATGGGCTTTATCTATGTTACCCTCTGAACCAGAAATCATGTGGAGTTTTTATGTAAAAGATAATTCTTAGCCTATAGCTAGGAACGGTCATACTAAGATGCACACTCCTAAATATTACTGTTTGTCAATGGTAAGTAAACATTAAATGAACTGATTTGTACTAGTTTGGCCATGATGATTAATTTCTTGCTTGACATGACATTGTGATTATAGGGCCAAATGCAGAAGATATTGATCTTTTTTTTTTTTTTAATTTCACTTTCCTTCAGGCCACATGAGCTTTATTTACCAGGTTGATTTACCACCATGGGGTTTCTTCTGCAAAACGTTGTTTTGATGATCACATGACTAGCGAATGACAGCAGGTACCATTACATAAAMAACAAAGTTAATTGTCTTCTAGTACGAGCAAAGACTTCAGGATGTACCCAGCAATGTAAAGTCTATTAAAACACAATGAATCAAAACACAGAGGTGAATTTCCTTTCACTTTACCTGTGCAGAATGCTAAAATTATTAGGTTCAAATTAATACCACCTTAACATCTCCTGCAGAGGTATTTCTGGGTACAAGGAGCCCAGCAGGAAAGCCAAGTTAAGGACTTGTTGTCCTTTTCCTTAGTCACAACCACTCTTTTCCTCCCTTGCCCCATGGCACAAAAGGTACTCAGGACACGTGGCCCACTTGTACCAGAATAACTGCTCTGGAGTTCTGCAGTAAACTGGATCAGTAACTGATCTGGGGCAAAATAACCCAGCTTTTTCCTCTTCCAACAAGAAGGCTAATCCTAATGCAGCCAGTTCTGTGATTTTGAAGCAGTGCAAGGGTGGGAATCAGAAGGCCTTTAAGACTGCTCCTAAAACACCTGTATCGAAGATTTACAGCTTAATTGTCCCCTCTGTAGGGCAGCCTTGAGAAATTAAAGGAAATCGTTCTGCTGACAGCCAAGAAGCAGATCTGCAAATAGGAACAGCTTCAGTAAATGGATAAATACAAATCTTTCTTCTTTTTCTGATAAAAATACTTTTATAAGAGTAGAAATCTAATCATTTGCATTTCCTATATTGTTCTGTAGACTATTATGCTCTACCAACGGTTATAGGTTGGTTTTGTGGGGTTTTTTTCTGGTTTTCCTGAAGGAAACAAACTGGATACTAGAAACATAACAAATGTGATATATCACATTTAACTCTGTTTAGATATCTGCCTGTTCTTCCCCTGCCCTTCATAATATTTGAACCCTACTGTCTGTATTCAGCTATATATGAAAGAGAAGTACTGAAGATAATTATGTTCCTTCAAGTATTGTGAAAATCAGCAGTTAGAGGGAAGAGTAGGGCATAAACTGCTGTCCTGCTGAGAGAAAGACAAACAGGTTTCTGCCTGTATACACTCCATTTGGCAGCAGCTTTCTAGCGAGTCAGCAAGAGCATCCTGGCTGGTTGATCAGCACACAGATAGTTCCAGACTAGGTATAGCATTGCTGTCTCTTGCCTGTAAGGGATATCATAGATGACATGAAAGAGAACTCAGCTGGAAAAGGTTAGAGACAAAAGGCACAAATTATAAGAAAAAAGACTTCATCAGTTCAGCTCTTCATGGAGTAGCCAATGATCTTGGACCATATGAATTACATCATGCAAGTATGTCTCCTACAAGAATATATTTTCTAGAAGATTAATTATTTGTCATGGTGCAAGTTATGTGGCAGAAAAGAAATGGTAACATTAGGAAGACTGAAACTTTTCAGCCATAGCAAAGTTACATTGTAGAATATGATTAAGTTAGACGCTTTGTCCTGTTTCTCCTGCTTTTTTTTTTTTTCCTTTTTTCCTGACTTGGAAAGTTCTGCTCTTTGCTCAGCTGCTGCTGCATTTTTATTCTCTCAGACATTTTGTAGGTCACAAGGGTATCGTTTTGACTGAGATGTGGTCAGAGAGAATAAGAAAAATCGATTTTGGAAAACCTCTGTTAGCACTCTTTCATGAACATTTTGTTATATCCATTGTGAGCTTTTAAAAGACTGAACCTGTGAATTTGCTATTGCCATGTCTTTGTATGATTTTCGTAGGCTTATAAGCTGAGAAAGAGCAGCACAGCATAGAAAACACCCCAGTCTTCATGTGCACTGGGACAGATTCCCTTTTGTATTAAATTGTAATTTCATATTCTGTGCACAGGCATGCAGAATTTCTTGCTGGGCACTGAATTATGCAGAGAACTGTAGATCTGCAAACAGGAAGCTAAGCTTAGAAAGGATAATGTATTAAAAGTGCCAGTGAAAAGCTGTTCTGCTTTCTATGTTCTTTAACTCCCCCTACAAGTCCTCTGTCCTTTACTAGATCTACGGGAAGATATGTGGTACAGATGTATTGAAAGGTAAAGTTTTTTCAAAGACTTTAAAACTACCGGTTCTRTCTATCTGCCAAGCTTTTATATGGTTCCCTTCACCATAACACCTTGGAATTTCCACTGATCAGGTCTCTGAAAAATCAATGCAGAAGATGAATTAAGTATATCTGAGTGTTTGTGTGAGACTGAAAAACCTTTTGATTCACAATCTCGGCACTGTTTTTTAGTTTTGTTCCACAGCAGCAGAGTGGAGGAAAAAAGTAAGGACTTGTGATTAGATAAACTCCTTTTAATTTTTGCATTCTGTCTTAGCCAGATGGAAACACATGGACAATTGGTTTACACAGATCTTTATCCTCTCTCCTTCATTAGCACCACAGGGAAGTTTCTATAGTGGCTAATGCACTTACTGACATGGTTTCAACAATTTAATCACCCAGAAGCCTCTCTGTAAGGTCAATGTTCTCTACRTTTGTTCCAACTCATTTACTGAGTAGAAAGGTGAACTTTTTCATTCCAGGTATGTCATTATGGAAATCATGTTAATGAATCAAGACACTGGAGGGCATATGTATCTCTGTTAGTGCAAGATTAATGGAGACTTTATCAAGGAGGATTCAGTCTTAGATTCTTCTGGTAAATCCAGGTCTGAAGTTTAATTGTACATTAATAGTCTGGATTTTATACTGGCATAGCAGTTTCCATAACTCAAAACATTTTACAAACATCAATACAGCACACATAAGGAACAATTCTTCTATTACTGAAACACAACCACCTGAGGGCACAAAGAAGTCATGGCACACAGCACCGCATAGTAAACTGGGATGGATGTCAGGACACACATATTAAGAATCCTATTCCTGACAGAAAAAGCTTTTGGTCAATTAATGGCAAGCAATTTTTTTTTTATATTCCTGTATCATATATATATTATATACTCTATATTTGTTTTTAAGCTTACTGGTATAGAATCTCTCTTTTTTGTTTATGACTGTAGAACAACAAAGTTGGCATGTTGTCACAATGCAAATATTCACATAATATTCCCTAAAAATGTGCTGCAGAAATTATTCTCTGATTCCAGAAAAAGTAATGAAAAGTGTTTTGTGATTTAATCAGCTTTCTTGCTCATGAAAGCTTCCAGACATCAAACAGAACAGTAAGAATAGGGACTGAAAAGAGTAATAAATAGTAGTCTAGAATTAGTAGGAAGTGACATTTCTAATTCTTCCCGTACTATGTAGCATTACTTGTTCCTTCATGATTCAAAGGCCTAAAGGAGAGAAAAGGAAGCGCAGGTACACTGAATATAGAAATTCTTTATAGCTGAARAGGATGGGTAATTTCTTTACTTCCAAGGTAGCTTCAGGTCATAATGTGATTTTGGGCTCTATACCCAGCTCTATTTTAGAGAACAATTTGAATACATTTGCAATTAACAGAAAGCTATATTCTAAAATAATGGTTTCTCTGATACAACCTAATCTTACTTTTTATTAATAGAATTCAACACAGTGCTATTTGGAATTAACCTTGCTTCTTCCCTTTGCTTTACCACTATTTTATAGGAAATTGGTAAAATCAGACTGACACCGRTTAGAGTTCGTGCGTTTAGGAAAAAAACATGCACTGCCGACCTTTTCATTTTAAATCTTTTTACAAAAGCCATATAATCAGTTTAAAAATCTTTCTATATCCAGAAATTCTGCTCCTTTCAGTATTTTTTTCCTTTTTTTTAGTTTAAAAGCTTGGGGGACAGAAAAGATTTAGAGTTTTCATATTTGCTGTAGTTTCAAATAATGAAAAATAATCAGGCAGATCAATATAAAAATGTAGGTAACATCCAAAGGTCAGCCCAGATTTCACATTCTGCTTAGACGTATTTATATATGACTGTAACACTGTCTTTGGAGAGAGAGCAAATATTTTGATCTTTTCATGTAGTACAGCATTATATCATATGCAGTGGATCTGATGAAAGAAATAAGCAGCCTCCCCTAATAATAATTGTTGTATCAATTTTGTTTCTACATGTTTAAATATATAACTATTATAGTAGAAGTTTACAATAAAGTGTCTCAAATCCTCTAATGCTGACAGAAGCCTGAATATATGATAACTATGGCTCTGAAAAATAGAAAAGAAGAAGACAAAGCGTATACCTTGTTCTGCCATGTAAACCTACTTCTGTCCTCTGGGATCGGTGACAAACACTGGGAATATACTCTACACATATTCCAGCCAGGGCTATCCTAAAAAACAAATGCCAGGAGGACCATTTACCATTTTAGGACGTAAAGTATTTCCCACAGAACTGCTTTCTCTCCTTCCTCTAACAGGAATTCCACCTGTTTTTCTCCATAGTAGCAATAATGTACTGACTGGTGAAGAATATATATTTTAGCAGGTTGCCAGGACTCAGGATGTACAAGTGCCTCTGCATCTTAGCAATCATGGATCCTTTGTTCCTGTGCTGAGTTATGTGAATCATACACATACAGAAGCAGAATGATCTATTTTTGCCAGGAGGACTCAAGTAATCTAGTTAGTTGCACATACAGCAGTACAATGAAAAGAAAGAATCCTAGGGTGAATGTCAATGAAAGGTTAAATCTGCCAAGTCTGACATGCTTTGCACAGAAGAAGTGAAAAAATTTGCTTGAAGTATAGCAAGCTCATGTTCAATGCCTTTATCTTCATGTATGTATTGCTGTGAAAACACAGTTGGGAAGGACTCCTCTCTCCTATATATGATGTAGGTTCCTACATCTGATAAACAGCAATTAGATCCCTTTATAGACAATGGAGTTAAATAAGCATTCTTAAACTGGTTTTTTTTTTGCTCTCCAGTCTTAATCTTTTCAGGAGTCAGGTGTCCCATAAGGAATTCCTTAGAGATGGAGGGACTGGAGCCAGAGATGGAACCAGCTCTCTGGGTTTGAATCCAGACAGATTTGTCACACTGTATTTTGATATATGGTAATCTAAACCAATACAGACCAAAGCCTCACTGCCACTAAAACTCTTTCTACAGTAACATCTCAGGCACCCATGTGCTGGGAAATATGTTAATAGACTTTTCTCTTCATTAATAGAATTAACTCATTCCCATTTGAGCAGAGGAGCATTGCTGGTAGGGCAGTTTCCCCACTCACAGCTGTAAGTTCCTGAGAACCTTTACTTTGGGTATAAAGGATTTGTACATCTTGGATAAGAAAAGCAGTGCAAATAACAGTATTTTCCTCCTACACCTTGCTCAGTCTCCTGTCTTTCACAGTAAGCAATATGCATGACTAGGGGAAAGTACAAGAACAGAGCCAGCATACATTATAATTCTCCAAAATACCATTTCCAACCTTCAACCATTTGTGGCTCATCCTGTGCTAGATGTTTTTTCCACGCATTTAGTAACCCCACCATGGATCTCTTTTCCATTATTTTCCCCAGTCTCCGTTACTCCCAAGTAAACATTTAGTAGCTACAATATAACACGGCAAAGCTTCTATAGCTTAATGAGTTTCTTTTTACAAAAAGAGAAATTGCCTCCTGCTCCCACTCTGCATCATATCTTATAGTTACCCAGATCCTGAATTCTCTGGAGTTACAATAAGAGGCAATGGTGAAAGGTGCAAGAATAGAGACAGAATGTCTTTCTTCTGCATTTATCAGCACCTAARAAAAAAAAAAAAAAAGGCAATTTTATATGCAAATACAAAGAAGAAGCACAAACTAGTGGCTACTGGATCACCTTTAATCTGTTTCTTGATAATTTGGGGGGGGAGTTAATGGTAGAAAAATACCTGTCTGCACTGCTTAAGAACTCATCTCTTCCATTTAAATATAAAGTGAGTCAGAAATTATCATATTCTACTCTGCTGTATGTTTTCTATTTGAGAGAGTCATGCTTATTCCTTTCTATTGGTCCTCTGTACCCATTTCTTCACTGCAAGATAAAGTAACTCTCAGCTGTGCATTGCTGCAATAATTGAAGTAGATTGTGAGTGATTTGATAGATATGACAGAGGTAACCTTCAAATCATTCTCTTTTATGATAGATACAACAAAACCGCCGCACATGCCGCCTTAGCTAGGGGTTAAAAAAGGGCACACACACCCCTTGCCAATATGGAGTTCACAGAGCAACGTCTTATCAATGCCCACCTCACTGCCTAGTGTTACAGATTATCAAAAAGTGCAGAGGTGCAGTGGCTTATCGAAAGAGCTGTAGCCCTCCAATGATGGAAAGAGACAGGGACTTCCACGGACGGTGCCTGCAAATACAAACTGAAAAAGAGAAATCTGGGTCAGCAGAAGACTACTGTATCCATGTTATTCATAAGGCAGTAGTCTACAGATCAGTRCCTTTTGGATTCAGGTGTTTAATAAGCTCGAAGAGCACTGCAGAACAGAATAGCCTCTGACTGACATCCAGGGATCTTGCATCTGCTTCTGTACAGAATGAGCTGTGATACTGCAAAAGACTCAATACAAAAATGCTTTGTTTTGCATGAGGTACTCAGATTCAGCTAAAATGTACAAGCAAGAACTCTGGAAATCTTAGTCAAACTAAAATCTAAATTCTGGGTTAGAATTAGAGTTCTATATATGAGAGAGCAAATGGGGCAAGGAGGAGGAAGGCAGAGAAAAGAGGAGGCAGGAATGATGCCGTATCATCCATGAATAAAGAACTAACTTCAAGTCACTTTTATTCAGGGAATAAGGAATAGACCATACAAGGGACTGAGAAATTTTACAGGGGTCCTTTCCAGGGCTTTGTGGCAGAGTAGAGCCACAAACCGTGAGTGTTTTGKTTTTTTTTTTCCTTTACATTAAAACAGTATATTTCTTGCTAAGAATGCTTTCTTTGAAAGAAATGTACAGGCTGACTGCAACACTATTTGTTTTACAGCTACTATTCCACAGATTTATAGCATATGATTGAGTACAACAGCATGAAGAGAGTCAAATTGAGCCTGTACTACAGAAAGTGAACGCGTGCTCTTTATTTTTTTTTCCCTTCTAAAAGAAATGTTCCTAATGTCAGCAATTTATTTACCAGTTTGCAACTCTCACCTGCTTGCTTTTCTCATTGGTTTTAATTCAAAACACCTGCATGAAAACTTACATATGGAGTAATATACTGAAGAGAATCAATTGCTTTGAAAAAATCGTCATTGAGATTTTTTTTCTGAACCTAAGTCCTACTGCTTTTATTATGTGTATTTGAGTACATTGAAGTTTAACTCAAACATTGGGTGAATCTCAGACTCATAGAGAAGTTTTAAAATAATCATGGGAGTTATTAAGTAAATGGTTTATAACAGATACCAGATATAACCTTATATCTAGATATTTTTAATTTTGGGTATTTTAGTATTTTATACATATTTTCATATTTTTATATAAAGTAGCTACTGTTACAATTCCAAATGGTAAAAGACCTGCCACATCTTCAGAGAGCATTTATTTTCCTCTTGACAATGGTAAGAAAAAGCTTTTCACAAGGATTTTGAAGAAAAAGATGATCAGTAATTTGCTCCAGTAGCCTTCAGAAACCTCTGAGTACCTCAGAATATATGCTAACAACCTCTTAGAGTCTCAGATCTCCAGAAAAGTAAAATTCCATTTCATACATTTGTCGAGACTTTTTTTTTAGTTTCCCCAAGTAATTAGTGTTGATTTGAGAAGGGAGATAAAAACATAAACTGGGATATCAAATTATTCTATCACACACAAAAAAGCAAGTAGTAGATTATAATTCTATCCCTCCTGAGTACCAAAAATAGACCTGAAAGGAAAAAAAAAGTAAAAGTGAAGTTTCCAGTCAATCTCTTCTTAATAAACCTGTTCTAAATGGATTTCCATTTGTCAATACTATTTATCTGTTTTCATCTTTAATTCCTTCTTTTCAGAACCACTCATTGTTTTCCCCCATCGTACTCTCTCCTTTGAACATGTTCTACCCCGATATGTCTCATTAATTTTGAGTGGTATCTGTTAGCTTGCACTTCTTCAGTACTGCTCATCTGCATCCCAGTCCCCTGTTACTTCAGTTTGTTGCCATGATGCAGGATGGCATTGAAGCATTTTGGTCTTCAACAACATCCTCTGACTCTCTGGCCTCTCAGCTGGAACTCATTATTGCTTCAATACAGAAACACTCATCCCTAAAACTCCTCACATTTAAGGAAGACATCTGGCTACACTTCAGACGTAGCATAACTTTGATGAAGGGCAAAGCTCCTTTCCAAAATCCRTGCTGTTATCTAGAGAGAAAGTGGGAGTCTGGGAGAATGATTTAGTAACTTAACATGAACCTGAGCAGCACAAAGACACACGTGCTCATTATGGAAAAAATTATCTCTCACAGTAGACTTACTTAGAGCAAGCTCTTTGGCATGGAGATTGTTTCTTCTTCTCTGTTTATGCAAGGATAGTACAATGGGGAGCCAAACTTCATGGGCACCATGGGGCATCAACATGACATAGAAAATCAGCATCTGAAGGAAAGAGCAACTCTCATGACAGCCTGTGTGAGAATGATTGCCCCCAAATTTCGTTTCAGTCATCAAATCAGTCACCTGCTCCTACTTGTTATGTACTGGACTGAAAAGGAAGCATTTTTGTTTCCAAATGAAAGTGGATTAAGAAAAGCCGGTGTCTGAGACACTGCAGCTTCTTCCCCTTTTTCTACACTTTTGGCTGTTCATCTCATTTTCAATTCTGATAATTAACAGAGCTAACCTCCAGTCAGTACTGTTTTTTCTGGTTCATTGTTGTAACTGGCACACTACTCATGGTTTCTGTGCCGACCCAAAAGAATTGCTTTGCTTCTTCTCTGCCTTGTGCCTTCCTCATTTAAATGATATAGATTTTTGTACATTTCCATTGGCCCAGACTTCCTTTGCTGCTGGCTGCTGCCTCTCTCTGCAGCGCGCTCTGTTTTGTTGCTCTGCCTCCAGAGGTATGGATAGGAGGTTGAGCTCTTTCCAAAGCAACTCAATGAGCTTAGCTGGAGTGAGGCAAAAACAATAGCAATTGGCAGCAAAGGGTAGACAGACTGACAGAGGCTTTTAAATATTATGGTGTTAGAAAGCATACAGGAATTATAGACAGGAAGAAAATGGAAGAGAGAAAAATATAGGACAGGAGAAAGCAAAACATAAAAGACAATGAAGTGGTCAAGTGACAACTTCAGCAAGCTAGGAACAGTCTACTGTATTAGTCACCAGAAACCTGGTTTACGTGTAGACAGACAATACTGCCTAGAGAATGTTTCCCTTGTTCTGCTTTCATTGTTCTCTCTTTGTTCCCTCCTCCTCCTCTCTCATTTCTTTTTTCCTTCTAGTTCTTTGAATTACTTCTTTACACTATAGATTTTTCAGCTCTTCAGTTTCTCTCTCTTAGCTTTTTGCTCCTGTGTTTGAAGCAGAGATGAGGAAGAGGACAGGAGTTATACAAGCTTTCAATGCTGAGGACAAAAGCTTGGACTTTGAAGTAGCAATGGAGAAGGAATCAGTAGAGAGAGGAAAGCACTTGTTTATTTCTCTAGCTCTGGTGTTACATTTTGTTCCACTATCCTATTAGACTTTTTTTAAACATAGCACACATTACTTTTCACACATTCTTTGCTCATTTCCAATAGCATGCGATTATATGCGTATGACCCTGGCAACATCAGGTCACTACTGTGCATAAGTGTTATTACCAGTTCTCACAATCTTATCACCATTCTTGTAATATTTAATGCTTTTCTTGAAGTCCCATCTCTCATATTCTTATCATTATGTGACAATCTCAAGTTATATTCTTTGAAAAATAAATGAAGGGTGGGATTCATCTCACCTAATTTAATATGTGTAGAATGTAGACATCTACATCTCGGCTAACCCCCTAGGCTGACTTTATAGTCAATGAAGAAAATTAGGCAATTTTAAAGCATGGCTCTTCTGATCTATTTTAGAAATCTATTTTAGGATGAGATATGCTGCACCCAAGAAGTGCCTATTTCTCCCAACAGATACAGAGGAAGCCCAGGATGAATAGCTGAGCTGTAGATTATTACATTTGGTCAGATGAATCCTTTTTACATCTGGGCTTTGCAGAAAAAAAAATAAGAAAGTAATGTCTAATATGGATGACCTTTTAATTACTATAACATTAATATGCAAATAAGAATAACCCCAAATATTTTATTTAAAAACATACACAATCTACAAGAATTTCAGGCTTTCATTTCTTTGATCTATTTGATGTCCGGGCCCTTTTTTCTTGTTTTGTTATTTTTGAATACCTGAAACTGGTGTTAAATACTGCTTTATAAATAGCATTTCCCCTTCTCTTCAAATCTGTCTTTGTCTCTCACTTCACCACCTTGCAGTTCACTCACTTTTCAGGGCTTTTTTCATTTTCTGAGATTCACTGTATCGACTTCTGCAAGGGTATGTGGAAGGCAAGAACATCTGCTTCACAAGGTTATCTGACCAAGGACCTTTTCAATTATCTCAAAAGGAGATAATAAGTAAAGGGGGAGGGGATAACACAGAAAGACAAACATGGTAGACAAAGGATAATAGAGACAACAGCAAAGACCAAAATTCTCCAGCTGCTAATTGCTGGACCATTAAGAAACTCCAGGCACAGCTTTGGAGAGGATCAGCCTGTACTTTTTAACTGACAAGAAGGGGGAAACATGGGTACTCAAGATATTTCTGTGGGACTATGCAAAATTTACGAAGGAAAGTTTAGGAGAAGGGGAGGGAGGAACAAAGACGGGATTAGACAGAAACAGGCATAAAAGGGAACGGCTGCATGTAAACCATGGCTGGTCAACAGGCTTGTCTGACCCAGCCCTGTGCCTGATCACCACAGTCTGTCCTGTCTCCTGATTAAATCCTTTCCTAACAATCTCTCTGTGTACTCTCACTCTCTATCCTGTGTCTACGTGAGTGCTGCAAGGACTAGGTGCCAGCTGCTGGGGGACCACAGTGAGTGGATTTGGGGCCAGCAGCTGGAGTCACACAAGGGTGTGGGCACCCCTGGCCTGTGGTGTCAGCTACTGGYGCCAGTAGCCAGTACTGTGCCACCCACTGGAGTGAGTGGAGGTCTCCGTCCCAGCCACTGGGGTGGGAATGGTGTGTGTCCCGAAAACCAGCTACTGGGTGAGGGGGGCAGGCATGAGTGAGGAGTGTGAGGGGCTCAGCACCGGCGGCCGGAGCAAGACCATGGATCACAGCCTGTGTGCCTGGTGCCGGCTGCTGCGGGGGGGAGTGTCTGTATCGCTCCCAAATCATGTGTGTGGGGTGTGTGTATTCACTAGCAATGTGAATTCACTAGCAAATTCACTCATGCAGGACCAGCCAGCGAGTAGGGGACCTGTGGGGCAGGTAAGAGAGCCCAGGATCCGGGCAGGGGTGTTGGACAGACAGACAGACCATGCCAGTACTTGGGGGACCAGTGAATGTACAAGTGCTTGTGAATCTAGAGTGGTGCATATGTGCTTTCACTAGTGACCTTTAGAAAACTTTAGAAAATAACTGAGATTTTTATAACTGGCTTAAAAAAAAATAAAGATATCCCTCCCTCTCTCTTCTTTTAGTCAGAGTTTGAGGATTTTTCTCTTGTTTATGCACTACATCTGGCTGCATTTGACACACCTTGTAATACGTATCCCAAATAGAGCTGTGTGCAACTTGGCAGTTTCACTTCCCAGGGGCTCATGCAATTACAGTCTGTCAAATATATATCACTTAGCTAAGCAACAACTAAGGAGAGCAATAATAACCTACAAATTTTTCGTGGGAAAGCATTACAGAAAGAGAGGCACTATTCCAAGTGACAAAAAAGGGCTTTAGCTCCAGGAAGAATAATGAGATAAAATTAAGGAGGATGTTTGGTTTGATTATTTTGCTAAATATCAGGGAGGGAAATCATCCTGACTGGGGAATTATTCACCTTGTTACTCCTCTAAGAGAAATATTAGAATCTCTACCACTTGGAAAATGCATTGGCAACTGGACAAAGGGGAAAATAAAGAATAATCCATGGGATAAAAAGACGAGTTTTAGGGGGAGTTGGATGCTTTTTCAGGCTTTTTAAAATTGTTTTAGCCTGTGCAGCATATTTTGTGAATGTGTGAGCTGCTTCTCACAAGATACTGAATTTGTGATTTTTTAACAGAATCGTAGGGGAAAAAATATTCAAAAATATTGATCATAAATAATTTGAATATTTTATTGTCTGTTTTAGATTGYGAGGGAGAATTTTAGTTTTGCCATAGTATTAAAATGATTGGGGATGGAAAGGGATAGGAAGGGATGGGGGGGTGAGAGGTTAATACCATGCTGAATAATAAATATTATTCATGATGAATAGGTAGTGAAGGCTGGACAACAGTATGAGTAGGGGGAGCAACACTGCACTATGAAGGATCCCCAGAGCAAAGCTGTGGGGAAGAACCTGTCCTCACTGTGGACAAAGAAATATCTATCACCATCTTTCAGACTGATGAACAAAAGCGTTCTTATAATTTAAGCACTGTTGGTCCAATGCCTTGCAGGCAGGGTTGTAAGCAAAGCCCCCATGTCTTCTTATGTGACACCAGCCAAATCCTGGCTTTTTTGGGGCAGAAAAGATTGCGAAACTTCGTTGTCTCTGGATATTACTCACTGTCTACCAAATTCTCAACAGATTAAACAGCCCTGTATTTTCTTTTGAGTTGGTGTTTGTAGAACACCTTCACTCTGTTTTATGGCTTCTGAGAAAACAGATTAGGTACTTGTTTTTCTTTTTCTTTTCTTCTTATTTTTCAGTATTATTCTTGCTGTATGCTAAACAAATCACTGTTCTACAGTTTGACTATGAAGAAAAGAGTAGGAAGTTATTGTAGTTTCATCTCAAAATGAAAATAATAAATAGTCTGCAAGGGGCAAAGGTTGACTGTTTCTTGCAGAATCTAATTTGCTAAGCTTTGCAAATTAGACCAAGAAAACTGAATATATGTAAGGTTTTTACCTCATTCTGTACTCTGCTATTCCATAAATGGTTGCAGGATAAAACTATTCAATTAAGATAAGGCACTGTATATTGTTCAGAAAATACATTATGCCTTTTTGAAAGTAAGTTTCTGTTTTCTCATCTCTTTTTTGAAGTTTTCTTTCTTATGGAAAAAGTTTCTGCTTTCTGTGTTCTTGTTTAACTCAAAGTACTTTTTGTGATCTGAAATAAAAAATTTGCATTAAAAACATTGTAACACATTAAAATATTATGTATTAGTTTACTGACCCCTGGCTTCAACAGTAAGACATATGTCATATTTCTAGTGACAGTGTTAGATCTGTGATATATTATTTGATATCTTATTGTACAACAAACATATCTTATTATATATAATTCTGTATTATCATATCTTTATATCTATAATTACATAATGTATTATACTGTTATATTATTATATCTTATTATACAAGAATAATATAATATTATGATCAAAGAAAGAAAACAGGACAGTTATTACAACACAGTAATCTATTATATATTAAAAAGCACATGGGTCATAAATGAAGATGAAACCATGACTCAAACAATTAATGTTTTAAACTTTGTAAAACCTTCTTTGTCAGCAATTTATAAACATACATCAGAAGACATTTGTAAGACATCTTCCTGGGAATAACTGCTCGGGGAAGAAATAAATGCACAAATCTGATCATTAGCATCTACAGCTGAGTGGATGAAAAGAACAATAATCTCATCCTACTAATTTTTATTTCTCCACATAACTCCAGAAAATTCACAATCATCTTATATTCATGGGGTTCCCTTACTCCACCACCATAATACCAGAGCATGCACTTACATACATGAATGTGTTCTCACAATAACTCTCAGAAGTATATATGAATTATCAGATACAACAGATACATAAAAAATTAAGCATCCCAACGTTGCACAGAAATTAGACAGATTTGTCCCACTCTACAGTAGCAATTCAATTTCGAAAAAAAAATAAGTCCACATTTAGAAAAGAACATTGTCCTGTAAGGACCAAGCATCCCTGTGTTTGATTTTCAGATGCTCAGTCCTGCAGGTGAAATTTGGAGTCCCAGCCCAGTTATCATAGTGTCTTAGAAACTAAAGTGCTTGGGAATGGCACCCATTCACAAACCCATCACATTAAGTTAAAAAAATTATGAACACTGGAATGAGAAAAAAGAGTTGCATGTAAAATCCTACGTCTGCTGTGGTCATAAACACCTATGTCAGCRGTTCCATGCATCTGGTACATCTACCTGAAACTAGAGTTTACTGGGTATAGAGTTTACACTAGAGTCCAGTGTCTTTTCTGTGAAATCTCACGCAAGTCTTAACCTCTGGCTAAGAAAAATTTGTAATGTTATCAATGTTTTCCATTAAGCAGAAAAGCAACATGTAAGGGAAGTTGCTTTTCCTTCTCTTTCCTTCTTTCTTTCTTTCTTTCTCTTTCTCTCCCTCTTTCTTTCTCTCTCTCACTCTTTCTTTTCCTCTCTCTCTCTTTCTCCCTCCCCCTTTCTCCCCCCCCTTCTCTCTCTCTTTTTTAAAAATGCAAACCCTGAGAGGGATTTGTTGCAAACTGTTCCTGGGTTCTGGTTCCTCCTTTCAGGACTGCCTATGTATTCTGCATTGTAAAGACACTAAGTATAGAAAAAAAAATGTAGAAGCCAAATGCATGTTTTCTGCCTCCCAGCTGAGAACTGACAGTGCTAGGCCACCGATTCCAGCACCTTGAACCCTGCATCCCCTTCTGCATAGCAGGACAGCTTCAATAAAAAAAGCCCATGCTGGAATCTACAAGCATGTTTCAGTTTCTAAATCTATAGTTTCGGTGATAGACTACCGATGGTTATAGCTGCAATACGCACCAAGCTGAATTAGTGCTAATGTTCTGAGTGCAATAAGAAGAAAATTTATTTTGCTCTTGCTGTTAGAACCTTCCATTCCTGGGGAGAGAGGGAAGGCAAAGGTTGCTTTCCTGATCAGGCATCCCAGAAGCAATATTTTCTCTGTTACTAGAGGTTAAGATTAACTTGAAAATTGACAGCGGGAAGCCCCAAGCTTTCAGTCACAAAAGAGATACAGAATTACCCTCCACRAAATAAATCCTTCCTCACAAAAAAAGCCCATCCTATGTCTATCATTTGACTCAGGAAACTGATGAGCATTCCCTACTCCCGGTGATTTTAAGAGGTAGATATGACGTGAAGATATTGTACTTAGTTGTACAATCATTAATTACCTTCAGTTACACGGCATAATGTGATCAGTGGTTTTCAGCTTATCTTTCCCACAAAAGAGTGGCTTTGTCTACCAGCTGGTGGTGTTGGAAAGCTTGGGGAGGACACTGAGGAGATAAAGTCACCTGCTTAGGTGACTTTAGACTCTCAGTTCTTGAGATGGAATCCACTGCCATTTCACAGAATCAGTCTTTCTCACCACTACTGGAGTAACACAAGAAAAAAGTTTAAAGCGCATTATAGTGATGTTATTGCATACCATCTACTCAGCTAAATAATGGTGAAATATAGGTAACATACTTCATGGTCAAAAAGTCCCATGCTCGCCATAATTTAGTCCAGTGGGTTTTTTACTAGGCAGAATTCAGCTTGCCCTGTCAGAAATGGACATGTAATAAGTTTTTATCCTGAGCGAGCAGGAGCAAAACAGAAGGTATGTGATAAAGAATACACAGGCAGAAACTGAAGTCAGATGCACATGGTCTGCACTGCTTTCCAAGACACATCAAAATGCCTGAAGCACTACGGTGTGTGCAGGCCCACCAGAGGCAAAGTCTGTGCACAGGTATAAATAAGTTCTATRGCATCACTGCCACAAGAAACAATTTGTGTAGGTAATTTGGCTTACCAATTAGTATAGGCACCCCACAGAAGTACAGTTTATAATAAGTAATTTAAGCAATCTGCATGTAAAAATTAATGAATAGAAACACATGGAATCTGAATAATTTTTAAGCAAGTGGAGTAAGCTATTTTCTGTGTTGCACAAACATAATAAGGTCATTTAAGAAACAATTACAAGGCACCACGGGGTGAATAAAGTATAAAACTAGAATGACTGATGGCCAATATAACCTTTCTTAGTTCCCATAATTGCGTATGTGTTCTACAAAGTTGAGTAAAGGGACACATGCAATTTAGTTCCTCCAGTATGATTAGCTATTACTGAGGAAATAGGATGATTCCAGAGCAGGCGTTTGGCTGAAGGAATATAGAATTAAGCAATCGTTCCTTCATACTGCTGGTAGGTTTTTTTAAATCGTATAACTTTTTTTAATTTATACTTTGAGAAAATGTTCTTGCTCATTCTAAAATGTCCATCAGCCTTTCAGAATCCATCACAGAGTGCTAACACAGTAGTTGTCATTCAGAACATAATTCTTGACAATTTTCTACCAGATAATTCAACCTACCATGTTATCTTCTCCAAGGGAGTGAAATAGCAACACAACAGCAGCTTAAATGGTGGTTTTATCCAGATTATTTTGCTTGTGAAGCAGCCAATTTTGAAAGGTTAGAAGTCCTACAGATGCTTTACATTCTGCCAACAACACAACGTACTGATAAAAGTAAAGTTAAGCAGCCTCTCCAATTATCATCAAATACCACAGGATATACTCGTATAAAGCTTCCAAAGTCTGCTAACTTACCCGTGCTTCTCTGACTCTCAGATACTTATGACTACACAGTTTTGTTTCTTATAAGGAGTAGATTATACCTTATCAGTTGCTTCGAAAAAATCTTGATTTTACAGTCTATCAAAGTCTGACATAAGAAAGACTTAAAACATTTTCATATATCACTACTGATAGAAATATTGATCTTATTTTAAGCTAGTTAATATCATTCTTAATTAGGGTTTTTCCTTAAAGAATGATAGCCGTTTCTCTAGTCCGTTACAGTTACCAGGTTTGATGCAATCAAACCACAAAGCTTTGTGAAGAAGAAAAAAATAGTACAGGAAATATAAACAGATTGTTATAATAGAACTATTATGTCCTTGAGATTCAAATGCAYGTATTTAAATAAAAATTGTGATTCCATGCAAAAATCCAACAGCAGAGTTGGAATGTAGCTGTCTTTTGATACATTAAACCTGGATGACTTATTTTAAATTAATCAAAAATGTAGAACTCAGCAAGAGAATGCTTATTAAAWTCCCCCTTACGTGGATATTTCTCATTAACTTTGAAAAGCTACTTATAGCAAACACTTCTCTAAGCTGAGCACCTTTCCATTTTGTTTGAGTATTGCATTTTGTGGTTTCTTTTACAGAATCTGCAAAAAACTTTAACCTATCTTTTTCTACTCCACTGAATGAAGGGACTGTCATAAATAGCATTTCTAACCAAATTCATAATTTGTTGTCCAACTGTACAGCCCTCCTCAGCACTGCCTCATAAGATTAATACCATTTATCTTTACAATATTCTTGTAAGTAACTGTAACTTTTCCCATTGAAGAATTGAGGCAATGGGAAATGAATGCTTTGTCAAGGATCCCACCGAAAATCAAAGGCAAGATATCCATGCAAGTCGCCTAGGTCCCAGTCAAGATAAAATCAATAATTCAAAATATTTGACACAGTACGAGAAGAAAGCTTACAGTTTGTATACAGCTTACTATTTTCCACTATAACCCATTCTGGTTTAAGGTATTGTCGTGGCTACCTCTAGAATCACATTTACCAAATTTCCTTTTTTCTGACATAAACTACCTGCAGTCCCAGAAACAACGTTCTTCTGTCTCTGCTGATGGAAAAGGAGGGATTTTAGCCAGTTTGGAAGTTTGGGGCTGTGGTCTGAAGCCCAGGCAAGAAGAACCTGCAAAGTGATGAATTTTTCTTCCTGCAACTTCAATCCTAAAGAATTTTTGAAAGGCAAATTAGAATCTAAATAGATAGTACCGATTTGGGTGAACTTTACCATGAGAATTTTGAAATCCAGTGGACTCAGCTCTAGAAATCTCTTCCCAAATATCCTTCTCTCCCAGTCAGAATGAGTCCCCCAGTCTGCCAAGCAATTATGCGCCATAGCAGCCTCAGAATAATTTACCTGCCACCCCTTAAGCTTAGCTTCCACATATGAAGTCACATCTATTTTTTTAGTGAAGGAGATTTGCTTTTAATAAACTATCTTTCTTCAAAGGCTTTAGTAGAAATAAGATTAAATTTTCCCTTTGTGTTCAGTTTTACCATTTAAGTTTAAAAAAATTTACACTTTTATTCTCTTGAATAACTGTAATCATCTGTTGCCTCTGATCTAATTTGCTCTTTGGGGCAGGAATTGCTGAAGAATTGTCCTCAGAACCAGACACTCCACCCAAATGGAAAGCAAACCTGTATGCACAGCCTGCTTGTGCCTTCCAAATCACGGAAGTGTGCCAGACAGGTTTGCATGCTGCTAGGCACGCTGCTTGCACTCAAGTCTGCATTTCAGATATGTGGATGGCAGTCAGGCAGGACACAGAGCACATTGCATTCAAAACCTCTTTGGGGACAACTCTTTATGACCAGTACAGACATATCCAATGGGTCTCATCCCACATAAAGCCTAAGCCACTATGGAAATACAAAATCATGGAGAGGTGATAAAACATTTTTTAGATAAAGGGAAAAAGTCTATTTGGTCCTACACCATATACTTGTGTTTCACACAAACTTTATAATGATTGCTGAGCTGTGCTGTTCAAGAGAAAGAATACTAAATATAATAATAAATTATAGAGCTTTATTAAATGGTGTTAACTAAGTGTTTAGCAGCTAAACATGTTAGCCAAAGGTATAGCCCTCTCGCATTTTGTAAGATAAATCTAGGGTAATACATTTGCACATAAAATAGTTTTGTCGAGATTCTGTAAGTATATAGGACAGGACTTTGACCTCCACTCTTGCAGCCTTTAAGCTGCAGGAGGAAAAAACTTCTGTTACATGAAAATACTTATAATGAACACATTCAACATTCTTCTACCTCTTAGAAAGTGTTTTCTAGCTCAGGCATAAAAGTCCTTCAGAAAAAATATCTGTCTTCATTATTTTTCCTGCAATGCATAGTACAGTGGGACTGAGACCTCTGGCTGTAACTACTGCAAACAATAATAATGCAGATGAGAAATGGCTTTCAAGTCTGCAAACACTTTTTGACTCTAAAGAATGCAGTCTACGGTATATAAGTATCCAGACTTTCATCACATAGTCTTAAAAATCATTTATTTGGATGATGCAAAGTGTTCTGAGGGTTCTTATATTCATCTCTTATTGAGCATTGAAAGCGACAACCTTGGAGTATTTCCTTGTCATTTGGCGTACTGATGTGTAGGCAGTACACCTGTCTGAAAATATAAGATTCTCCATAGGTAATAAGAGTCTTTTATAAAGTAAAACTCAGCATATAGGATTAGGATTGTTCACTGGCACAAGTACTCATCTGGAGATTGGTAGTCTCAAGGGCCCCATGCATGTTCTGCAGTTTGTAAATCACCTCTCACTCTATTTCTAGCAGAAAGGCCAAACTGTTCACTTTCAAGAAGCCTCCTTCCACTGCATTAGAGCTACCAMTTCCAGCACCAAAACCAGAGGAGGCAGCAATTCATGACCCTACTTTCTGCTTCTCATGCCTTGGGACCCTGTCAGTCCCAAAGGTGTAGCTGGATAATTTTTTTATATTGTCTTATGATTTGAAAGTAACATGGAATAAAACATTTTCTGGAAGAAAAGAAATATCTATTCACAAAATCAGCATGGGACTAATTCTGAATAAGGAACAAAATCCCTTTAAATTAAGGCCTGATAATAGACAAAGCCATTTGAGGTCTGAACAAAAACACATAGCAGCATATTTATTTTCCTCCCTCTAGGAAGAGAAGAGAAATGGTTATATTCAGTAGCTAACTTCCAGTAATGTACAGGTGCCCATCATCATTGTATGATTGCTAGTCTGTCTGACAATTAGCCAATACACTGATTTTTATCACTGGCACAACAGGGTCACATTTTCTTTTCCTGCAGAAGCTCTCTTTAAATAGCATCTTTTGGAGACAGCTGAAGTTCATCAGTTGATGACAGGAACTAGACAGTGCCATCTGCCTTAGCAGCAGTTCAGGTAATAGCAAAGAAAAGCTAATTGCCAAATGTGAAATGTGCAGGAGTGAAATTTTTTTTTATAACTTCCCATTAAAATTGGATCTATGTGACACTATGTGATACTTTGAAGAAGCACTCAAGTCTGCTTTAAAAGAGCTTTGCAACTAGTCTAAGTATCCTGTGTTGAATATTATGTTATCACAGTTTTGTTGCTTTTGATATCTGAAGTAGTTGGAGATCTTTGGTTAATACCCCACAGCACTTAGATGCGAGCTTTATACCAGCATGATAACTGTACTTAAGAGATATGTACATTTTTCCTCCTTCCCTGGACTAACAGAGGTATCTCCAGGATGCTGCAGAGTAGAGGAGGAGCATTACTGAAGTCACTAAACAGGCGTCACATTCCCAGTTCTCATGTATCCCAAGTTATGGCGAAAGTGCTCAAACCGGAGAAGCAGAAGATGTCTAGAAAAGGGGGTCCGTGAAGCAGTCGCTTTGAGGAACTCAGTGGCAGCCATGACAAGAGGTGCTGACTCTGGGGCCACAGAGGCTAAGACAGGTAGCCCAGAGGTGCAGTCCTCTACGTGCAAGGGGACGGCAAGCTCTCGTGATGGAAGGAAGTTCTAGGCAGCCTCACAGAGAAGGGGCAAAACACCTTCATTCCTCCACAGAGCAAGGCTGACAGCTCAGGACTACATTTCCCCTTCTGAGGTCATTTTGCATGTCAACGGGAGAGGAAGGAACATACTCAAACTGTGATGAAGATGACCATAATACTGCTTCTGGTTTTCATTCAACAACCTTTTAGTTTAAAAGGCATAAACATATCTGCAGTCAGGGACAATATCTGAAGCCTACCTCATCCCACATAGATTTTCTCAGCTCGAGGTGACAGATTCAAGCTTTTTTCCCCCAATGCTTCCTATCACAGATATATCATTTTTTTCACACAGTAGCCCAGGTTCAGCAGGATAAGCTCCTTAGCACCAGGTAGTCTGCAACAAAAGATGGGAAGTACAGGGTTTGCCTACCAACAGTGAGGTGATCCATGGATCTGGACGTACTCCCCAAGTGATCATGTACTCCACCACATAAGCTAGTATATCAAGAAAAGAGCAGCACTGTTTCAAAGGGGAAAAAAACAAGCTCCGGGAGACTTACCTGTGCTCAAGAAGAGGTTGGACCCCCTGGGGCTGCAGAGGTCTTGCCAACTGTCTTGCAGCTGTGGCCAGGTGCGCCCTGGAGAGTGCTCCAAAATAGCGAGTGTTCCTGCACTTAGATGAATTTTAGCCCTCAGTATGTAGCATCATGGAAAAAGTAGGAGCCTGGGTGTCTGGTGCAGGCCTGTCAATACTATCCAGGGAGCCAGCTGCCTAACTCTGAGGAAGAGTACAGGTAAAAACAGAAGTTTACGTGAGAAGATTATCTTCAAGCAAAGAAAAGTTGTTGGGACTACTGCCTGTTTCTTAGAGGTTACAGTAGTAAAAATCTGTAGTAAAAATTTAGCATACATCTTTCAATACTATCTTCTAATCAAGCTCCAGTAGATATTTATACTGAGTAAAACTATTTCATATTTAGAAGATCCTTTTGCTGGCATGTACACAAAATTTCTTGGACTCTTTGCACTGATTAGAATACAATTTCTATATTGGCGATCATTAGAAAAATTAAAACAATGTCTCCTGTAAAATTAAACACAAGCTGCATGGGGAATCTGTACAGCCCTGCTCTCACTTTAGAGTTTGGCAATAACACTCAGCCCTTTGGGCCAATATCTGCATAATCTAGATGTAGTATTATTATTTCTGAAGTGTCTATAACACTGGTTTCTACGCACTGAAGTTTGCCAAGAATCTGAACTCCCAAAGCAATGCCTTTCAAAAACTATTCAAAAAATTACCTTTTTTACTACATTCCAGACTGTAGCATACACTTAAAAAGGTCACATTCTGAAAATTTGCATGGAGTAGACTCCACACAGCAGACGTCAAGAGGAGAAAGGCATTACTTCATCTTATCACTGCCTGTACAGAGACATTCAAACTAATTAAAAACATGAGAATTTTTAAAGAAGAATCATGTCCTGCTCTGCTTCTGAGTCACCAGGGATGAGAACATCCAGTTTTCTGCCCACTAGTTTTAAGTTTAGCATCAGCAAAATCTTTGCTCCATCGTAGGTCTAAAACTGAAAATCTGTCCTTTTCCAGAATACAGTATGCCTGTACTTTTATTGAACATTTTAATCTCTTTAAAAGTCTTTTTTTTTTTTTTCTCCCCCTCATCCTCTGAATCAGAACTGGAGATCTGGGAAAATTCTATCAAACTAAGTTCATCTTTAAGATAATACTTTTAATCAAGATTTTCTCCAGATCAGTGAGAACTACAACCTTCAGCCTGTGATAATGCAGACTGTCCTTGACAGGATTACAGGAACCGTGTCTAAATTATGCTTCTCTATGAAGTAGTCTTGGACTGCCACATTCTCTCTGATCCAAATTCCCATGATCCAAAAATGTTGAATTTGGCAAGTTTGCAGTTACACATGGCCTCCAGCTGCTCTATGATAGGTTAGGAAATAAAATGGCCTCCAGCCAGCCTAAAGAATTCATATCAAAAGCTGTGTAGTAAGTATTATATGTGTGCAAATGTAAACATTCACATTTTATTCCCCTTTTCTCAGCAGTCCACAGATAATTTTCATATTACTAATAGAACAGGAAATAATGGCCAGGACTTGAGAAGAAAAAGATATATTTAAGTCAAGTTGAGAACTATATGAAGTCTTCAGCATTAAGCACAGCCTCCTAACAAGCATATATAAAAATTATAGCTATTGCACATTTTAAGCAACATATACATAGTTTTCATACAGAAATAGTGCTTCAGAAGAGACTGAGCATTCATTAACAAAGGTATAAGTGGTTGTAGTTTTGTTCCAAACATTAGCAGTAGTTTAATGGTATTTCTTAATCTTTTAAAGCCACATATACATTACAGGAATTTGTGTGCATTTTGTTATAGGAAATCAGAGTGAGTTCAGTGATACACTTTAGTGACAGGATGTACGGTCAGTTAAAAAAACCCTTTTAAACCTTTTAAAATGAAATAAATGTGTCCATAATCAGCATAGAAATGAAAATCCATCCATTATCCACTGATCCTTATCACCAAAAGGCACTATAAATAGCACCTGATAAAAGGCCAAGAACAGTGCTCTCTGACATGCTGCTTCTGAAGCAGCAAAAACAGTTGAGTTAGATCAGAAACTATCTGAACAGGACTCACAAGATTAAATTCAAACCAATTTGATACTTAACCGAATGTATGACATCAGTTCTTAGGTGAAATAATAATAATATAGAGTGATAAATGGTATCAGAGAGATGACGAATCAGACTAAAAAGTCTAGAAAAGTAAGTTAGTAATTGCATTAGTGCTTTTTGCTAGTAAATCACTGTAAGAATCTAAGCAGGTCTTACCATAGTAGTGATTTTGCTAGAATCATGACTGAAATTTGTTAGCTACTCAGCATGGACCAAGAGAATTATATACAATGAAGGAACTGCACTTCATAAAACTTTTGACAAATAACAATATTCTGAGACTGGTATGTGCCTTGAATGTAACTGGCTACATTTCAGTAAGATTAAATTTTTATTAAAAGACTTTTTCCTCCTTTTTTCCCCTACTGTGAAAATTTGTATACGCTACTGTTGTGACACAGTTCTTTTTACCAGAGAAAAAATAAAAAGGATTAAGAAAAAAATGACCTAAATAACAATAATTTACATTTCCAATAATAAAAGATGCAATTTGAAAAGTATTTGTATCACAGCTGTCTCTACACAGCCCAGTTGAGATTATGCTAAACSTTTTATCAACAAATGGTGAAATATAGACCTGACCCTACGAGTTTACAGAATAAATGAGAGGTATCAGGGACTACAGTTAGCCTGTAAGTGGCAGCTACTAAGTTTCTACTAGAGATTTCACTACTGCTGCTGACATCATGTAGAGAGTGTTACAGGGGGTTCAAATAGTATGCTGCTGCCTAGAGCAGAGTCTTAAAATGGATTCCAGGATCCTAGGATATCTAGGATGAGATAATTAAGATATAGAGAGAAAAAAAAAAAAAAGAGGAAATAGAGGAGACGTCGACCCAACTGGGAGATGTGCATATGCACCACCAGCCTTCTATTCGCACTCTCACCCGCATTTGGGTACCCTGGGCACTCCTGCCACTGCGCACTGCCTGCGAATTGGGGGAACCGAGACATCAGGACCCTGCCAAGTGCCACAGCACCCACCCACAGATCAGCTCAAACGCAGGCTAAGTGACTTGTTCAACGTCAGAAAAAAAGTTATGGATCATTCTGGAGGAGAACCAAGGATTCCTAGCTCCTGGCCAAAAGACTGTACAGATTTATATTGTGAAAGCTGACTGGGAAGAAAATGAACATGCAGATTAGGAGTATCACAGAAGTGCGTGGAAGTAAAGGACCTCCTAGCACAATCAGTGCGTTACCAGATGCCCAAGCAGGCTCTGGCTGCACTTCGCAAGGAATGTTATGCCACCTCCCTTAATAGATTTACCTTCTGATCAATAATAAAGAATTTGCTTTCCCCAAAAGGCCAGGCAGACTAGAAGTAAAACACCTTTGTGTGTACTCAAAGGGAAAGGAAGCACATGGAGCTTTAGCTGATTAGCGATTACAAGATTAGCCCTGGGAGGAAAAATTCTTTAAGATTTATAATGGGAAAGCACTTTTATAGGCCTTTGCGGACCATCTGGTAGAATTTAACAGAAAATTATGCTTGCATCATAGCATTCTTTGCTGGCACTTTCCATTACATCTAGGGCTTTTTCTGTCAAGGATTTCTCCATACATTTTGCTGACACAAGAATTCCCTGGGTGAAAGAATGAGCTCTGCACTCATTATAATGGGCAACTTCTCTCCACTCTTTCATTCTATCACTGGAAATGAAGTAATGACACTAAAAAAGGACATTTTGGGCCATTTACTGGCAAGACATTATGCAATTCTGTTCCTTCCTTAACCTATAGGGCAATATGCACTGCACATCAAATATGCCCTATAGCTTCTCTGCTGTCCCCTTTACCAGACTCTTCAAAAAACCCAAAGGCATGGTATTGCCATTACTTGTGTCCATAGGACAGCAGACTATTACAAGTTAGCCTGTATTTTCAGTACCTGAAACTCTGCTTCTTTTTCCTCTCCTTCAAACTAAAGTCTTTCCTTCCTGCTCCCTGCTTGAGACCAGTTTCTCATAGGAGACCTAGTTTGGCACAGCAGTGCAGTAAAAAAGGCATCATGATAGATTCTCCATGATGTAAATTAGAGTGCTGCAGTCCAATCACATCCCCATCAAGGTCCTCAAATGAAACCTCCCACTGAGATAGAAGCTATTGGATTTCCATCTGTGTGTCGCTTGCTGTCGGTGGCTATTGTTTAAGTAAACATTGGTTTGTATTACTTTCTTTTTTTTAGTTCAATACATGTTGATGCCTGGTTAAAAGGAAAGAAAATTGTGGTATTAAAAGACTAGTATTTTCAGCGTCTTGTGATGTAAATTGCTAATTTAAAACCCAAAATATTGTTAAAGTGTCTTTATTTAATAGCAGACGATTGCAAGCTGTAATTTGCAAGCTGTAGTTGCAGATGGCAATGTTTTTCTCTCTTTCCAGCAGTACAGTACAGTATTTACTGCAGTGATCTGCAGACAATGCCATACCAACTGCGAAAGGAATGCTCAGGGGTAATACAAACTATTAGGAATCCCATGAGGTCCAGCATGTGAGGTACCTGCCACTAAAGCATGAAATTTAAATGCCAATTAAAATGTTAAAATCTCTTACCTGGTCTCAAACAACAACTCTTTGCAATATACATTTTTAGTACTTTCGATTGCCAAATATGTTTCTAATACAAAACAACAGCACTTGTTTTCTTTCCTGATTTTTAATCCCTTTGGATTGAACACACTTATTTTCCAATTCAGACCTGGAGGCCCAAGTCTGGATTTGAAACTGACAGCTACCATCTGGACCACACTAGCAGAAAGGGTTGTATGTGATCTGGCACATGTCTAGCATGCCGTTCCACTTTTTGTACATAAGGACATGCCAAAATACCAAGCATGTAGCTTATCTTGCATGTATTAAACAAAATCTTTGCCTTTTATTTCATTTTGTTAAACAATGCATTAATGTTTATTTTTCAAGAGAAAAATTATTTAACATTGTCTGTTTAACAGCATTGTATAAAACATTTAAATACTGTATTCTGTAGTGCCATCTAGGGGATTTAAAACCTGGAATAAAGTGCTCATCTGATAAAGAAACAATAAACACTAAGAAATCAGCTATGACTGCCAGCGCAATTTCTTATGTATATCTAGTGATTTGGATTACTTCTTCCTGTTAGAATAGGAATATTTGAACAAGGTCATGCGTATAGTGTCGTATCTGTAGAATCCATAAATAGGAGAAGATGTATTGTGCTATACTTCTGCTTTATAGCCCAATAATTCACAAAAGCAATCTTAAAAAAAAATATCCCCAATAAAATCAGTGTCATGCTCTGAAACAGGATTTAGAAAAAATTTCTAGCTTTAGTTCAGTTACCAGGAAATATATGGATTTGTGTGCACTAAAGATATTTATAAAAAGATTAGACATGTTATTGTATAAAATTATAGGAAACTGAAATAAAACAGGAGAGCTGCTGGCACTTTCTTCAACCTCATTCAGATTTTTTTTATCTTAAGTTTCCTGAACCAGATGCCATTACATAGTAATTTCCAACGCATCACTGAGTAAGTTGTTAGAAATTATTAATTTTGTATCATATTGATAGCTAGAATGATCTATAAGCTCTTTGATCACATTTGCATTCTTTGTTCTTAAGGAAACCAACTATAACAAGTTCACACATTAAATAAGTGATCGTTCAAAAGGGAAATGCAGAGCCAAAATCAGAGACTATAAAAACCAGAGAACTATAAGCCTATCTTCACTAAGACCACAGAAATAGTTCATTAGTTCATACCAACACATAAAAAGAGATATCTCTGGATCATCAACAGGCATCAGCTGCCAAAACATCATTGAAATTGTTGGATAATTTACACAGGTAGAGAACCTGGCTACACAGTCACATGATCTTGCATTTTTTCATAGTCCCAGTAACAGATCAGTTTCCAACCATCAGGATGAGAGACAGGATCACTGCTTTGCTTTTGAATCTCCAAACCTCACATTTTGACATTCTATCTGGAAACCGTGTGCATTAAACACTTACAATGATGTGCTGAAAACTATTTGTTCATAAGGGTAAGATTTGAAAAGCACCTAAGAAGTGTCCTAAGAACACATATACAATGGCTTTAGATGTGCCTTTTATTTGGAGCTATTTTAGGTAGTTGTCAGCCTTTGATCCTGAGAGTAGCTTCCATATTCAGCTGATCACCCGCAGCTCCCCCAGCCTCTCACTGCAGACTGTCATCTAGATGCATTATCCTTTACATCCTCCAGTCACCCACTCTGCATCATAAAAAAACATATTCCTCCCTTCTCACTTCCCTAGCCCATGTTCCTGTATCTTCTTCTCCACATTTTTTACCACATTGCACCAACCCAGTGCTACACTCCATCCTGCCAAGGCTTCTACCCTGTGCTCCCACTTAGAAGGACAAATCGCAACACTGCCTTGGGCACTTGAGAGTGCATAAGGGAGCAGGCAGTGGAGCCAGGCTGTTACTACCCATCTTCTGATCAATAGTAATTGTAGTTTATTGGGCTCTTGCCCAGTGCAGATCAACAGGTATACTGTAACTTAATGAAAGGAGAGGCAGAAGGCTCCAGATGCGTATTGCTATGGGAGGTCATTCTACTATCTGTACTTAGCCCACAATGCTCTAAAAGGGATTTATAAGAGATGATGCAGTATCTTAAAGTTTAATTCTGTTAAGTGACGTTAGATCTGCTGCCGCCTCCCCCAGCAGTTCCAGCTCAGGACCCTCCGACCCAGCTGCTGGAGCCCAGCCCCGTGCCCAGGGTCTCTATCCAGGCTGAGGAACACAGCTGCTGCTCTCCCAATTGCACGTTCAACCAGTAGCGAACCTGCAGACATATCCCAGAGACACACACAGACACAAACACACGCACACACACGCACGCACAGGACACTGACACGGCCAGTCACACAGGCCGCCACAGACAAGGCGCTGCCTTGAACAGCACCTACATACAGAACTCATAAAACACAAGCSCAGACAGCCAAGTCCCCTTCTCCTCTTCGGCTGGTAGAGCCAGGAGGTCACTAGTGCAGGCACACACATGACACTCTAGATTCACAAGCACACACACTCTCGCAGATCCCTTGAGTACCAGCACAGCCCCTCTGTCCATCCAGCACCCCTACCCACATCCCAAGTCCCCTTACCTGCCTCACACGTCCCCTACTTGCCAGCTACTCCAGCTTCATGCTCACTAGCAAACACACAAACACTCACACGCTCATCCCTCATGCACTCCACATGCGCAAGTCCCCCTGGGCGTACCAGTACAGACCCTCCACCCACCTAATACCGCAACCCAGACCCCAGGCCCCCCTCCTCACTGTCTGGACCAGCGTGAGGTTTGCTAGCAAATACACACACACCCCCCCACGCACAGCTGGTTCGGGGAAGATACAGACAGCCCCCCAGCAGCTGGCAGTAGGCACACGGGCTGCGACCCACAGCCCCACTCCAGCCGCCAGTGCTGAGCCCCTCACTTGCCTCACTCACAGCAGCCCCCCGCCAGTAGCTGGGAACACACACTGTTCCCGCCYTACTGGCTGGAAGTTAAAGACCCCCCACTCACTCCAGTGGGCGGCACAGGGACCCCACTGGCTCAGTAGCTGACACCACAGGCCACAGGCACCCACACCCCCAGCCTGACTCAAGTAGCTAGCACAAAACCCACTGACAAACATACAGGTCTCACCAGTAACTGGCACTTAGTCCTTGCAATGCACATACACATGGCATGGAGAGTGAGGATACACAGACAGAGAGTTAAGAAAAGATTTAATAAGAAGACATAAGAAGATAGGACAGACTGCAGTAATCAGGCACGGGACTTGGTCAAACAAGCTTACTGACCAGCACCATTTTACAAGTGACCAGTCTCCTTTATACCCTTTGCTGTCTATCCACCTCTTTGTTCCTCCTTGCTTCCCTTCCCCTGCACGTCCCCCATGGGTTTGTACAGCTCTATCCATTCCTGCACACCTCCTGCTCCGGGCCCCCCCTGATTTACAATTTTATCAGTTGCAAAGTCCAGGTTGATCTTCCTGGAAGTGGCATCTGTGGTTTCTTGATAGCCCATCAATTAGTGTAAAAGTGGCGAGGTTTGTTTCTTGTCATTGTCTCCATGTTTGCTTTGTCAGCTCTGTGTCTTGGTATATTTTGGTTTCTGGCTTCCCCCTTTTCCCTTGAATTCCCAATTGACAAGGTCCCTGATCAGGTCCCCAGATAACCTCACTGGAATAAACATTCTCACACTCTCACAGGCCCTCATCAATTAGTGTGATTGACCAGCTTTGGYTCCCATCACTGCCTCCCTTATCATTTGTCCGTCAGGTTTGTGTCCGTCTGTGTTCTTGTTTATGGCTTCCTCCTTTTCTGATTATCCCTTGCCGCATTGAAAAGATCCTTGACCAGATACCCTTAAAGCAGCAGACACTCTCCTGCCACACACCCTTGCAGATTCTGCCACCTTGTGAAAAGGCGTACCAGAGGCTCTGCCTTCCCCATGCTGGCTGATGTTGCTGAACCGCCTGCCTGTTTCTCCTCATTTTCTTTGTGGAACTGCTTTCATAGTTCATTCATAGCTTACTATTTCCTTTACACCAGTGCTGACCATAGATGGAGTAGTGCTAATGGAAGAAGGAAGTATCTTCAATTTTTTTTTTCCAATAAGCACAGAACAACTATGAAGAATATAGCACAAAAACAGAAAAACAGTCGATATGTTTGAGATTCTCCAGGGTACAGGACCTGGATTGGCTTGAAAACTTTGAATGAAATAAAGTTTGAAGCAGTGTTGATATAGACAAGGATGCAAAATACAGGCTTTACAACAGCAATTATTTTTGAGGATAACAATCTGTTCACATAAAACACCATCTATATTTAAAATAAGAAGTCACAGGAGATCAGGAGAATTACAAAGCAATGAGACTTACTGTGGTTTCAGGGAAAGTAATTAAGAGCCTAATTAAGGACAAAACCATATAAAAACAAAAATAAAGCTTGATGGGGGAAAAAATAGCAAAGCTTCCAGAAAGGGAAGGCACTTTTTCCTACCCTGATATATTTTCTTTGAGTCAGTGAACACTCAAACAAGATTTTGTGGGCCAAACTCAGAGAGCAACTGGCAAAAAGGCAACTAATCCATGGAAAGGGCAAATTTTACTTCATAGTAGTATAAGGTAGAGCAAGGTACCCAAGCAGTTAGTTGACAGCCTGGAAAATTAGACCTTACCGTACTCCACTATAACCGGACTGTGTACCCAGAATCTGATATCCATAATAAAGTAGGAACTTAAGGTGATTCTAACTAACTGACTTGTTATACTTTGCATGACAAAACTGACAGTTAAGGTATCTATAACAGTATGTAACAGCTGTAACATCCCCATATGGATAGAGTCATGAATTATACATTATGGTCTTATTTCCCCTATATGGGTTAGGGGTAGAGTGGAGTTATGTGTCTGGTCTAATGTCACAATAAATAAGTGTCAGTTTGGGAATAGCACCTGGGTCTCCAGATTACCAGTAACAACTGTATTTTTTACTTTTCTTTACAACTCTATACCAATAGTCAAAATATGAGGAGTGAGGCTGGAAACTGACTGCAGCTTCCAGCATGTTCCCATAGAAGACTGTAAGAGATTTCATGGGGGTCTATCTAGATTGACCGAACAGGGAATGCTTTTGAAAGATGCCAGGGAATAAAGGCAGAGCGTGGTTTTGATGGACAATCAAGGGACCAGAATTGTGCAGGCAATTTAGACACATCCACTGAATTCTCTGCTCCTGACTACAGGAGGATCAAGGCAAAAGCTATGCCCAAGAATATATTGCAGTTCAATAACATCCACATAGAACATCCATTTTGAGTTTGTTCATTTGTTTTTTCAGTTAACATTTTCCAACCAGAACTTTCTGTCGATAAGATTTCTGGCAGGCTTAATCTGTATTGCTTCAGGGGCAATCAAAATGTCAGGAACTCACAGACACCACAAGGCATCCCTGCTGAATGGGAAATCTCCTGCAGGCTCATCAAGGGTAGACTACTGCCCTTTGCTGCTAGGGATAATGCTGCAAAGGAAAGGTGGACAGAAGTCAAAGTGGTGTTCTCTTCCATCCTTCTGGTCAAGGGGAAAGACTCAGAGCAATAGACATATGTGACAGAAGAACAGCTGGATGAATACCTGAGTCACCAGTAAGGCTTTGTTTTCTTTCTTCAGAGTGCACCTGGAGACAGACATGATGACCTAATGAGGAGAGCTTTGAACTAGGGGGTCTACATCCAGAGGTAAGTTAGAAAGCAGTGTATATGGAGAAAGTCTGCATGGGAGAAGGCTGGAAAGTCACATTCCTGCTTCATGTGCTTCCATACTAATGCTCACAGCTTGGGCAAGAAACAAGACTGTCCTGGTTCCGGCTGGGACAGAGTTAACTTTCTTCCCAGTAGCTGCGGGGGGGTGTGCTGTGTTTGGGGTTTGGTATAATAGGAGCATTGATGGCCCATTGATGTTTTGGGTGCTGCTGGGTGGTGCTTGCACCGGGCACTTTTCGGCCTCCCATGCCCTGCCAGGTGCATGGGAAGCTGGCGGGGGGAGCATAGCCGGGGTGGTTGACCCAGCTGGCCAATGGGGTATTCCATACCATGCAACATCATGCTCAGTATAAAAACTAAGGGTGTGGGGGGGCTCTGGGTCCCAGGGACGGGCTCTCGTATCTGGCACGTCGGTTCAGCGGGTGGTGAGCAATTGCATTGTGCATCGCCTGCTTTGTATATTGTTGTTGTTGTTGTTATCACTGTTGTTATTACTGTTCTACTTTGTTTTATTTCAATTATTAAACTGTTTTTATCTCAACCCACGAGTTTTCCTACTCGTGCCCTCCCGATTCTCTCCCCCATCCCACCGGAGCAGGGGGGTGAGCGAGCGGCTGCATGGTGTTTAGGTGCTGCCAGGGTTAAACCACGACAAAGACATAGAGCCAAAGTTTTCTTGGTAGAGGTAAGCAATAACACAAGAAGCAACAGCCAGAAGCTGGAGCTTGGGAGGTTCAGACTGGACTTCTAAAGCACTTTTCACTGGGAGAGTAGCACAGCACTCTCTCCCTAGAGAGGTTGCGGAGCCTCCATTCCTAGCAGGTTTGGATATTTGGCTAAAAAAAACCATTGCTGAGCCTGCTGACAATAGTCCTTCACTGAGCTGGAGATTGGACTAGAGGACTTCCAGGCATTCTTTCCAAACAATACTTCTAGGATCCTGTGACATATTTAATGTGCTCCAGCTGCTAATTTGAATTTAGTCTATGGGACAGGACCAGAGCTCATCTGAAGACAAACTCTCCAAAACTAAATAATGTGAATGTCAGCTTCTCAGCATCTTTTTGCTCTACAAATCTGCTCCTACTGTGTTGCACTACTTCCTAAAATAGACATAGCCAAAGACAATTTTAATACCTGTAGGAACTTAAAGGCTACTGATACAAACCCAGTATGATTTTCAAGAATTTCAATACCCACCTCTACTTCTTCTAATACAAAGCTGAATGCTTCTGAAAAAATCCCCTTTGGCATCTATCTGAATCTTCAGGCACCTCTTAAAATTTAGCCCTAAATTCTCTAAGCTCCTTTGGAAAATCCCAGCCTTTATCCTTTTAGGAATGAAAAGAATGAACTGCACAATTTGAAGGTAAGAAAAAGTAATAACTCATGCACATAGTATCAGCAAATTAACTACAAATACGTGCTTAACATTCTTCAGGAGAAAAGCCCTGCAGAAAGCTTATAAAGCAAGATAACAATTATTTTCAATACAATTCTTCTAACCTGATTCTGAAGGTCTCATTTTAAATTATTTAATGGTTTTGATCAGGCCACAGTGGKTTTTTTCATCATTCGTTTCGCTGACTAACATAAGAAACATAATTATCCGTCAATTTTATAAAGTTTGTATTTCATCACATTTTTAATATTATAGAATTAATCATGCAGGAAACTCAAGTGCAAAGACTAGAATTAAATGAATGATAAAACCAGGAAAAAAAAAAACCCGAACTTATTTTTTAAACAAAATGGCAGGCTAGCAAGACTTCATGTAAAAGCTGTTACCAGTTGTGAATGATTTCTTATTTCTACCAAATAAAATGAATAAAACTTTAAAAATAATATTCATAAAGCTGTGAGGAAAAACATAATAATAATAATACTTTAGAGTTGTACTGCATCTTTCATCAAGGATCTATGATGATCTTCCCAACCATTCAATTGCACTAGCTATGCAACTCCTCTACGAGGCACTTGTCAAACAGAACTGGGTAAACTGAGGCAACAGGAATTCTCATGGTAGAGGCTGAAATAGAAATTAAGTGTCCTGCTACCCACTGCTTTACTTTTATTTCAAATAATTCTTTTGCTATCTCATTTAAGAAAAGTTAATCCCTCTTTTTTTTTTTTGAGCTTCACCTAAAGCCTGGCAACAACCCTTGGGGAGAAAACACACCAATTTTACATGACTTTGGATCATCCAGTCTCAGACTTTTTTAAGTCAAGAAGGACCATGACAGATTTGTGCAGCATACTACACTACCTAATAAACTAGCAGCAGGAGCAAAGAGCTGACGCGTATAAGGAGCAAGAAGCATTTGTAATTATGTTGTCAGGGTACGAAAAAGCAGGTTCCCCATTCAACCTATGCTATAGACAACCTTCCTTCATGTGATATTCACAGCCCAGACTTCTATCAAGCTATTAGCAATCTCTTAGCATCAGAAGTAATGCTGGTGACACCTGTCATCTAATCCTTTCATTACAAGTTAGAGTAGGATCAGCAAGAGAGAATTAGTGAAGAAGTTGTATTTCTCTGAAGTTATCTCTTTAGAAATGACTGATTTAATCCTAACCCTCAGTTTATCAGTTCATAACTTTGTCCTTTGCAAGAAGGAACTACTTATAGAGTATGATACATGATAGTCTCTATTAATATTTTCATCTTTGACACATTGCACATCCCCACTGTAATGAGAYAATTAGAAACACAATTGTAAATTTGCTGCAGCAGCTGAAACATTGTGAATGCTTAAAGTCCTGTATTGAGCAGCTAGCTAGGGACTTCTGCCCCTTGGCTTTTCTCCCCATGCTGCAAGTCAGCCACTTGGACAGGTGAAGCGGTCATTATTACAACAGCTCAAGACCGTACAGAAACCATCAGTGAATTAAAGATCTGGAAGCACCGTAAGTGATAGTAGAACACCTATTTGCTGAGTTCAGCAGCACTTAAATTAAACATTGCTATGTGACTTTTCTTTCACAGGAAGTGTAGCATTTCAATGTCTCTCTCATCGCCTGGCAGTCCTACACATATTTAACTCTTTATACCAGCCTGTATGCCAGTTCTCTGCAGCATCCCATCTGTGTGCTATTCTTCAAAACACCCCCAGCTTCTCCGTTTCATGCTGCATCATCGTAATACCCAGAACTGGCATCATCTAATTGGCACGATACCGAGGATAACAGCCCTCAGACATGGGACCCTGCATACCATGGTTGCTACTGAACTGAATGAGAAGCGGGAAGAGAGTGACCCTACGGCTGGGGCCAGCAGCAGGCCAGTTATACTGAATCTTGCTAGGGCTAAGGTCTTTGATATACAACTGTATATCAATGCCAAGTGACTGGTTGTTTCAGAGGTGTTTAGCCTTCCTTTCGGCACTCTCTGGGTGTGGTACATGCAGGATCCATGGCAGTTGTCATCTCTCACAGTTGCTCATCACCTCCATTTCGACAGGTTCTGCTCACTTAGGAGTCATTACACAGGGAAGAGGAAACAATAAACAAAATGGGCCAAATCATTCAAGCCAATACAGAGGATAACACCATATTCTAGGGAACACCAGCCAGCTAAGAAAAAAAAAAAACAAAAATTCTCCCTTGTTCTCTTTTTCATGCTCTCTTCCCTTCCATCTATTTTCTACTATTACAATACTTTTCTTTTTCTGTTGAATTTTGAACTCAGAAGCAGTAGCTGTGTTCCTGAAGTGATTTTCCTTTCATTGTCTGTTGCCTCCTTTATTTCTTCTTTCCCACTTTTTGCCCAAGTCTTTTTTCCCACTCATTCATTCACTTCCTCCTCATTTTAGCTATTTGTTTGATTCCTCAATATCCCTCCTCAATATTGTGTCCCCTTTTCACCTTCACAGAGCTCTCGGCCTGTTGTTAGTCATACAGAAAAATCTGTCTTACGTGATGTGCTGTAAAAACTTAGACACTAAACAGAGGCATGTCCGTATAAAACCGTAATTGTGTAGATATGCATGTGATCAGCTGGATCCTTCTATTTAATTTCCATCCCAGGCAAATGAGATGATGTGACTTCATTTCATGCTTTGTCTAAAAAAGCAAGATTACCTTACTATAAAAAAGGAGCAATGGCACAAAAGGAGTAAATGGCACAAAAAAATCTACTGAACATGCTGATGCTGTCCTTGATATTGAAGTTAAACATACCATTAGTGCCTCAAAATAAATGAGCTAAGTGATCATATTTCTACAGTCATTTTTCTCAGTCAGGTATGTGCAAGTTAATAAATCTGTTGCCTGACCCTAGTACAGATTACCTACCTAATGCTCTATTTATGATGGGTAAAGCTCAGGAAGGATTTTGCACCACTAAGAAGCTATGACTTTGCTCCTTTAGGAAGGCAAGAAAAGAAAAGGAATTCTAAAAGCATAATGTATATTCTATGCCAAGAGTTAGTAACCGTTAATTCTACTTGTCACAAATTTAATAAAAGAAACTATAATTAAAAGCTATCAAGATGCTGAGCAATTCACAAGCAAGTACTATCAAGATGCTGAGCAGTTCACAAAATGAAATACTGGCTATCCTCAAAAGCAGCACACTAGAGGACCTACACGTATTTCATGAAATAGTTGAAAGGTCCCGTAAGCTGCACAAAATATCTGCACAGATGCCAACAATTCTTCAAGATGCTCAATTAATCTGTTTAGGAACAGTCACTTGCATGTTTTTTAGGAATGTTACAACAATTTTTTAGGTACAGATTAATTAGAAATATTTAAATGATAGTGTATTATATTCAGAGTGCTGCTGGCAGACACAGATTTATAACATGGCTAAAATGTAGCAAACAGAGAAAGACTAGATCCAGAAGGGCTGAGGTCATAGCTGGATGTTAAAATTAAGCTTGAAGTCCCCTCTCCCATACCACCAGGCTCCCATTCCCATATTCTCTTTACTTCTTTACTGGACCATGGATCTGTACAGCTATGTTTGAACCAGGAAGGGGAACTTTCAAATACACACATTCTGGGCTGCTTGCTAGATGGGTCAGTTCCCCACTTAGGTTCACTGAGCAGCTGCAAAAGCAGAAGTACCAACACAACCATGAGAGCAGTGTGGGGATTCCCTGAGGGTCATGGAACTGTCTTAGAAGAGGGGCAATGCGAATTTGTATCCCAGCTTTAGAGGGGAAATACTAGCTATTAGGTTGTAACACAGATGTAAATTCCTCCAACTGTTTTTGAACGGGATACACCTTTCCTTGAGTCTAGTATGACATCAATCTAATTGGTAAGCCCTGTGGGAGTTTAGGTGAAAAATGAGTGCTAAGTCCTAAAGTAGATATCATAAACTAGAATACAGACTGTTCTTTGTGCAGTGCACTCCGTGCAGCAAGTGAAGGCACATAGCAGGAAGCAAAGGAGAAGCAGCAAGAACAGATATGAATATGAAGGATAAACTGAAACATGAAGGAAAAAAAGTGAGAGGGAGAAAAGGGCAGAGAGGAAAATGGCACCTATCACCTGAATGACGCTTTGCATTTTTAGACACTGACACTTTCCTTCAGAGGCCTTTCTCTGCTTTGTTATTCTGCTTCTACCTCCTACTCTCTAATAAACCTGTTGTCTCTCCCTTCATTCCCCCAAGTACAAAACAGGGAAAACACTACAGGCATTACCATGTTCAAAATTGGCAGGGACTCACCTTCAGAAAAATATTTAGAAAAATTAGAAAAATAGAGAGGTTTGCTTCAGAAACTTGCTCAAGGAGTTTGACATTCACGTTTCACCTACAGTAAAATTACTATCTGATATGGAACATGGTCTGTACTCCTAAAAGCAAATTTATATATTCTTTATTATTGAGATAGAAGGAAATAGCACCATGCCTACTATTTAGATGAAAATATATTAATTTTCCTCCCCAACCAAAATCCAGCAAATAGAGCCTAACAAAGACAGCAAATGTGGCCTTTTTGGCAAATAGTCTTATGGTGTTTCTAATAATTTTAATTGCACAATTTCTTCTGCAATCAAGGAAATCCAATTTCACCCTGTCTGCAGTGTGTGACTGGTCAACTACCGCACTTTGTTTTGTTTCTTACGTTCTCTGACTGATTCAATGAATAGTGAATAGCAGATATTTTTCTTCATGTATAAATACTCTTGTTCTAGTCCAAACATGAGAAATTCCCAGGTGTTTATGCAATCAAAATCCATTAGTGCTAACTTAGATCAACAGCTACAAAAGAGTGACAGGGACGTGGTTAAACCAAACAGCTGATCGCARGTCATTCACTTAGAATTCATGAACACACCATTGGAGGTATTTCAGCACTCCTGACAAGATGTATGTCAGACAGGATCAGATAATCCAGAAAACAAACAAGATGTGTACCCTGCACCATTGAAGTTGATGGCTGCATTAGCACTATAGTCTAGATTTTCAACATAACTCAAAGACACCAATATGGAGACAGGAATCGTAAGTACTTTAGGATCAGGCCTTGACTGGATAGGTCGCTAGACCAAGATTCAGTGGTCATCTCAGGAAGAAAAATGCTTCTACTTTCTGTTATAAAGAATAATTCTATTTCACTTATAAAGAGAAGAATAATCTCTTATGACTAGTTAATTAGGGAAGCAAGTGTTTTCGCTGGTCTACAGAAAGGCCAAGATAGAAATTCCTAACACTTTGTTCATGGAGAGATAGTTAATGAGAGAGCATCCAACTGCAGGTCTCATGAGAATATTCAGCACAAAGCACATCCTTTAAATTTAAGGGGCTAGGCACAAACAAACAAAACCTTTTTTTTCTGGCAGTATATATGGCTTCTCAGGATGCACTTATTTCTTGCATTCTGCACTATGCACTTATTTCTTCTCTGGAAACCCCTCACCTAAGTTATACAGCTTGCCTAATATTTTGTCACTGGCTATTTGTTCTGGTGTGGACTATCAGCCTTGTCCCTGGCTGTAAATGTCAATCCAAGCATTCCCGGCAACACCATTACAGCCAGAAAATCATTAGCAGAACTAAATTCGGCAACCTTATCTAACTGCATCACCTCAGTCAACCCTTTCAGGACCCTCAGGTGAATCTAATCTGGTCCAAGGTTTTGAATACATTCAGCTTCTCTAAGCAGTCCTTAACCTGTTGTTCCCCTATCCCCTATTGTCCCTCCCCACCCCCAGCTGTGCTGGTACAGAAAATTTTGCTTATGAAGACAGAGGCAAAAAAGGCATGGAGTCATTCAGCCTTTTCTGTACCATCTGTTTCTCCTACACTCATCAATGGACCCACATTTTCCCTGAACATCCCACTGATTCCAGCATATTCTCCCGTTACCCCTTATGTTCCTCAGTACTTTTACCTGCAGCTGGGCTTTGGTCTTTCTGATTTTGTTCCAAATGCTCAAGCAATTCTGTTTGTATTCCTCCTTTGTTGCCTAGTTTCCACTTCTTGCGTTTTCTTGTGTTTCAGTTCATCCAGAAGCACCCTGCCTAGCCAAGCGACTCTTCTGCCAAAATTTCTCATCTTCCTGCACAAATGGAAGAGAGTTCATTTCTGAACTCTCAGTAAGTTTTCTTTAAAAAGCAACCATTTTGCTTATGTACTTTTTTCCCTCATGGTGGCTTCCAGAGGGAATTCTGCCCTAACAAACTGAAATTTGGGCAAAGAAATTGCCTAAACAGATTTAAATCTGCTTTCCTGAAGGCCAGAGTCCTGACTCTGCTGCGTATCTTTCCAGCTTTCCTTCAGACCCTGACCTCAGTCATCTGTGACCAGAAAGTCATGTACACCATTATACTGTTTGACCCCTCCAGTATTTGCACTGGGAAGTAGCCAATATGCAGTGTAGTAGCTTCTTGGATTGCTTGCACGTTGCTGCCCTTCCAGAAAATGTCTGGATGGTTAAAATCCCACACAAAGATGAGGATGTGCAAGCAGCAATCTCCTGCTAGTTGTTTTTAGAAATCCTCATCTCCTGTTGGTCAGGTGGCCTGTAGCATACCCCCAGCACAATATCCTCAACATCATTCATCAGAAGGTCTTGACAAACACATTTCCAGTTTCATGGGAGAGGTCTCTTAACACAGCAACAGAGACCTTCTCTTCTTCTTTTCCTAATTTTCCTAGATAGGCTGTAACCACTCATGACAGTGTTCACATTGTGCATGGTATTGCACCCGATCTTCATGATCTTGATCTTATCACAAGTTTATGGAAGTGCATGGACTTCCAGGCCTTTCTTGTTAACCAAGCTCTGCACACAGGTGTACAGGCACTTGAGGAAAGCCACATATTGGCTTATTTACAACTTTCCCTCCTACAGATGGCTTTGTTCCCTGTTATGTCTGTTCCCTCCCAAATTTGCAACAAAATAACAGTTTCCTAAGCCATTTAGATACTTATCTTTCTTTCTCTAACCCCACCTTTGTGCTTTGTGCTTTGACTCCACACATCTACATCTACAACAATGCATTTCTGCCAGATCTTCCTTTTGGTTTGATCTCAGCATAAAGTCAGGTTAAGAGCCAATGGAAACAAGGCAAAACACTAAGGGATGCCATACCAGTGATGTARAAGTGGTTGACAGGAAGAAAGTAGCAGTAAATCAAAGCTCAGGCCATGTGAGCACCAAACCACACCACTACAGCACAGCTTGTTTCTGTGCATTTCACCTTGAAATTGTCTTTAAAATATGCCCTAAAAAAATAGCAGCCACTTTGTTGAGTTTAACACCTGGAAAATGCATGGTTTCCCAGTGAAGATGAATGTTTCCTCCTATTAAAAAAGCAAAGGTGATCAAAACCTTCCAAAACAAAACTGCAAACAATGAGAAATTTATTTTTATATCTATCTCTCTCTCTCTTTATGATAAGCCATTTCCTTTAAAGCCTGTCAACTAGTTAAAGCTAAGTAGCCTATCCCTACAGCCTGTCCCCCTAGGATGCAGGAAGGCTAGAAGAAATATTGATTTTTAGGTTTGTCCGAAGTAGAGTATCTTATTTTAGTTTTACTCAATAATAGGAAAAAAGCACATAACAAACAAAAACAAACAAACAAACAAAAAAAAGGCAACTGTCTCTATTTTTTATATTCCCCATGAGGAAATTGAAATATGTCCAGATTGGATGCTACAGTAAGTCTAATTCAAAGAGGTATGTCTCAGCTTAATAACGTCCACTTTATTTGTCAATGAAGAGAGTCCTGCTGGATGTGAGAGAAATAAATACCATAATTTGCTCTCCAGAAACTGCTAGCATCACTTTTGGTGCATATTAATGCAGCTCAGTACTGTCAATGAGGTGATTATTTGCTCCCTAGAGAGCTCATCTCACAGCTAGTTTCTAGGATCCCTAGGAGTTTTCATTTCATGTGGTGCAAGGTATGAATTCTATTCTACAGCTGATTCCAGCAATGCAGTCTCACAGAGAAGCCATCTCCAGTTCTGCTTTTAGCCACTAATTCACAAAGGTAGAGAAACACATGTGAAATTTTTCATTTTACAGGGTTAAATCAAATACTTCTGCTTCTTATAGCTGCGAAGCCATTTTACCTCTGTAGAGGTTTCATTGCAGTTCATATAGGTACTCTGACACTTCCCTGGGTACCAATAGCTGTAAAGATACAGTGATACTGACTTCAGTAAACCCAGATTCCCTAAGTGCAAAGGGTTCTGGTGTGCCTGTGTAAGCAAGTTTCTCTGCTTTGGTACACAAGTCAAAGCAACTGAAGCCAGCTGAGATGTGCCTAAACAGGCTTTGATCACATCTAAGTATTTTTGTAATGTTGGGCTGAATAGAGTTACTGTATTGACTGGGGGCAATGGGGGCTTAAAGGATGCATCTACATTAGTGCTTTAATTCAGGAGCATGCTTTGAAAGGATTACTTACTGCACTTTGGCTCAAATCACAGAGGAATCTTGGAGCACACAACCTGGATGTCTTTTGGATGAAACTGGAAGAAGTACTGCAGGAGCTCAACTCACACGCTCCAAACACAAATGGGCATTCAGTCCACAGGGCCAGACTAGTGATAATCTGAAGCAATCCCTCTGAAATTCATGCTGCAAAGATGCTAGCTCTCAGCACTGATCATAACACTCTCAAAACTCACTTCTCTTGAACATACTGTCCTAATACAAACATAACTGAACTACAGTGGACTTCACAGATTCTTGTGTTGTGAAGAAATAATATTTCAGCCATTATTCTATTCTTTCAAGCCACTGCAACATACAATCTTTTGTTAATAGTTGGATGCAGTTTACAGCAGTTGAAACACTTAAATTTTAATGAAAATACATCTCATCTTTTATATCAACTTCCCATTTAAGTCCTCCAAATTTTTTTGTAATCATAACTTGTATATAATAGTGCACTCAGGCCAACATGGAGATACCTATGACATCTTTAAAGTAATTCCTCTGTCACCCAACCAACCCACAGCAGTATTTCTTTTAGTTGATACGTGCAGTGTAAACATGCTGACACCTACTGAAAACCAGCAACCTGTTCAGAGCTCTGTCGGGAGTATAGCTGAAAGGTCATCCGGTCCTGGATTGTCAAGTAGGAAGGAAGCACACTTTGCCATGCTAACAGCTGCTTTAAAAGGCAGCCAAATGGCCATGTGAAGACAGTCACATAGGATGTGAGCTCAAGACTCTCCTCTCCTCAGCGAAATAGAGGTTATATGACCCTAGAGCTCTCATAACCAGTTGCCACTATAACCCTTATTTTCTCCTTTTAGAAGGGAAGCAAAAGGGATAGGTACTGGTTATGTAAGTAGATGATTGTGTGTAATACTTGACTCCAGGTAAGACTCAGAATAGGATTTTGAAGTCAGCTACACAAAGTTAAGTAGCTACACCCTACCTATTTCTTCTGCATTTTCCTTTCTGCCTTTAACAGATTCTTGCCTGGCTAGTTTTGATGTTACATCAATTTCACAACCCCTCTTCCTCGCATAGTAAGAATGGTAGGGCAGCTACCTATGCAATAAGCATTTCAATAGGAGAAGTACCAGTTCTTCCAGATTTAAACTTGGGTAAACTTGTTTTATATTCTGAGGACTAAGACAGAACTTAGCACAGATATATTTCTGTCTTCTGCCTTATTAAAATGAAGCAGACATTTTGAATATTGTTCTTAAAATAGTCCCAAAGAATTTCCTCTGCATGATGACAAAGAACTACCATGATCTGAGAAACTCTGTATAAAGTTATGTGATTCTATATGTTCTCATGCCATTTTCAAAGGGAGTACTTGTGTCCAAAGGTTGAGTTTTCAGCTGGTTATTGGGTTTTTTCATCATCCAAATTACTGAAATGAGAAGGAAATGCTGTACCTTAAGCACTTTCTAGAGGCTTCCTTTTCATACCTTATATAAAATATTGCCTTCTTGTCACCGAAACACTTAATAAGCAGCCTCCACTTTGTATTCCACAACAGTTCCTCTTAGAGGCATAAGATGCTGCAGTAGTTATGGAAATTAGCTCTGTGTCCCCACTAGTACACATTTTAAAACAGCATTATCACCACAGCTTTGTGGCATATCAGTTTCTGCCAGTGTTTGTGTATCTTCCTGTGAACAGTCCCTTGTAATCTTCTGAATGCAGGATCTGTAAACTCCCTCAGCAAAAGAAATAGTCAGAGTGCCTGGTCACAATGTCACATACACAAATCTATATATGTCTGCATCTACACATATAGACCCATTAAAACAAATCCCCTATATCTAATTCACAAAAGTTAACTCTGCTTGGTCTCAAAAAACAGAATTGATGTTTACTATTGCTATAGATAGACTATAGCTAAGTATCTTCTTTATTTATCTTGTTATTTTTCTAGTCTCACCCATTAATGTGTGCCATTTTAGGAGTCATTAGATATAAAAAATGCCTCCTGTTCATAACGGCATTTAAATGAAAAGGCGAGCTTGATTCCAGTACATGCTGTATAAATTTAGAACTACTGCATGTTTGTCTACATCAGCAAGCACAAAAGAGGTACCAAAGAACATTAATCCCAGCTCATGAGCACGCTGAAATCAACAACAAAGCTTTTCTAGCTTTTTGTTGCACAACTCAGATCTCCTATAAATGACTATGAAAAATCCTCCTCCCTCTACCCCAAAAAGCCTCTTTAAAACTAACCCCTTAGAATAATTATCTTCACATTGTAGTATTTGTCATAGAATCAACACTGATGTGTGTGAAGGAAAAGAAAATGCTATATTTCYTCCACAGAAAATGAAAACAGAGTTCTTCAAGCATTTTATCTTTGCTACCTAAAATCCTTGGACATAAATGCTATGCCCATTACCCTATTCTATGTTAGTCATAGGGAAAATCTGCTTAGATTTTTTTATCATGCTCTTCACTACAGTGCATTAAGTGACCTGATTAACATGTGTTCTCTTGCCAGAAGAGACAATGCACATGGCTGCTTCATTTAATAGGATTCTTAAAGTACTTTTAATGTATAAATATAAGCATATTGCTATCTATTTATTTCAGGGAGGAAAGGCCACAGAAATATATGGTCCACTTAGAGCAAACATGAATTAATCAGTACAACATGCACTTTGTGTCATTTGACAGCAGAGAGCCTGCACAGCTGCACAGCTCTATCATTGCTGTCCAGCTGCATCCCAGCTGAGAGGTGATGGATCTTTTTGTGATCCGTACAGGAAAATCATGCCATAGTTACAAGCTCAGGTTTCTGAACAGATAAGTGTTACACTATCATGGAGAGCTTTATTGTGTCAGAGTGAAGTTATCCAACGTCCTCCATCAAGCATCTTCATCCTAGAGCTTCAGATGATTTGGGATGGGCTATGCTTAAACTGCAGCACCCAGTAGCATTTCCTAGCTCCTGGTCCTGGCACACACTCTGGTCACATCCAGGCAAGAGCCCCAGCTGCTTGCTCCCTATTTCCCATTAGAAGAAAACATGTCTGTATTAGCCAAAAGAAACCTTCAGTATAATCTAGCCTGGCCCCAATTTGGACAATCAGGAGAACAGAGCTACAGGACAGACCCTAGAATATATCTGTCTACATGCAAGCCTAAAGTATCTTTTTGTCAATGTTCAATGGGAAGTCTACACAGAGAGAAGAGAACAGAATTATTTAAGAAAATAGGTAGATTTAAAGAGCACTGTAAGGTCACTGGCTTTCCAAAGCTTTCTGTTTAAGATGTCATAGTCCATGTAAGACTCGTCAAAGGCATGGCAACGGAGGAAAGAACATCTGTCAAGGTGAGATAGAGTCTCCTAGTTAACCGAAGACAGTATAGAGCAAAACTGAATGTCTGAGTGGCCTCAGTACTCACAGGTCAAATTTCTCCATATTGCTGTGGAAATTAACTGCTTGCAAATTGTGCAGAGTGTCCCATAACTCCTCTTGCCTGGCAAAAATAGAGTCAACTACCTGCAGATGTACCATACAAATTCTCTGAAACACAGCTACTCTTCAGAGCTCTGTTGAGACAGTATAATTGGGTCTGATTAAAGACTCTGCCTAAATAATATCCTAGTTACAGAGCTAAATAATATACTACAATGGGCTAAAAAAATAAATCAAGAGAAGGCACAGCCATTTTCCCTCAACCAGCAAAGTTCAGGTGTTCTTGTGCAAACATGCTCATTGTTAAACAGTGTCAGCATATTTGGTTCTGCAAGTTTTTTTGACTCTGGCTTCTTCTAGTTAGCTCATTAGTGAACAGCTCTTATAATCAATAAGTTGCCAAGTGGGAAGCTAAGAGTTTCTTATCTGCAGCTTTGCATGTTTCAGTGTTCTCAGAAATATTGATGAAATTGCATCCTGTTTTCCTTAAACAGCATCTCTCTTTTTGGTTCATTTTAGCCTGTGTATCACAGCGACTGGAATATTCTTGATGTCATGAATAGTCTTACTGTGCCCAGAGTATTTTCTCTATATGCTGAAAAAGCTAAAATAGATGCACTATCTTCTGTATTTTGTTTTTCAAGAGATATTCGTTGTCTAACCCCAATGCCCCCAAATTAAATCTATGGACATGGAAAAAAGTTATTGAAAAAATTCTAGGGTTTGAACTTGCAGCATGCCAATTATTCCAGTGGAATTATCTGGCTGAGTACATCTTCTGACTCTGTGACAATTCCTGATAAAAACAAAGTATCCCTTTGTATATGCTGTGGGGTAGATAAATGGACACTTAGTGCACAAGCTTTAATGCATTCTTAGTTCACACCCCAGCTTACCCAGCACTATTTGTCCACATCCATACTTTCAGCAAGTAGATGTTTAGTGTGAGATTTTTACAGATTATGTAAGGCAAAACTGAAACAAATACTATGTTGTGTTTCTTAAGAAACACCTTTATGGCTTTCCACATGGCTCTAACAGGTTTTACAACAGCCAAGAGTTTCTCACCCACAGTATCGCATGCCATAGTATTAATGATCGTCTCACATAAATTTATCCCACTTCTTTGACAGGGGAATTGTTTATAATGGATACCAGGGTCTGGCTTTATATATTCCTGCATACACTTGTCAAAGTACTTTAACAACAAAAATAGGGAGCAAAGCTAAAATTCAGTTTACTTTTCACTGAAATGGATGTTAATAAAAATTGGTTCTGCCTAAAACATTTTTTATAGCCAGTCTGACTAGCAACAAAATACGTTGACCAACACTCTGAGCTCTTTAACTACAATCTCTCTCCAAGCAACCCAAGTCATTTCCCCATACATGAGTCGACAGTGCATCTGGCTAAAATTCCTTACCATCAGGAATGCCTGTTTGAAGCAATTTGGCTCTCTAATGATGCAAGCTTAATACTCAGTGCTTCTTAACACCTTGCCTCATAATAATTCTTCTTTCCCAGAGCTAGATGTCAACATATTTACTAATATAGAAACATAAGAATCAAAATACTAGATCACACCAAAGTCCATCAAGTCTTAATGATCTCTAAGAGCATCTAATGCAATTGTTTCACAGGAAAGTGTAAAACCATTACAGACTGGAAATTATCTACAATATACACCAAGTTTCATCCTGGTCTCACATCATTAGAGATAAGTTTAAGCTCTGAAATGTGAGACATAATATGGTTTACAAAGTTCTTATAAGTAATTGTAATGACTCTGTATATCATGACTATCATTATAAACACACAATCCCTTTTTAGTTTTGCTAAATTTTTGGTCTCATTGCTTTCTATTGCACTATAGTTCTACCATTTAATTACATTATGTGTGGGGGAAAAAATATCAGCTTTCAATTTCCCGTCTTTATGACACATGCTCCTGAACAGTTTTCTGTAGAGCATGTAGATGACTGTCTGAGTCCTTGTGGAATAAGTTACCCTAATGCTGCTTAGGTTTTATGTAAAGATATTTATTGTGCAATTATGTAAGGAAGCCTAGTGTCTTGGATAGACATCTCTATTATTCTAAATCTAAGTAAATAAAATAAATGCCCCTTTTTCTCTTGTATTATAAAACAGGAGGAAAAAAATGCTCTTAATCTTTCTACAGTATTCAGTATTTTGTATACTTTTATTATGTCCCCACTTATTCATCGCCTTTCCAAGGAACACCCTCTCAATTTTCTTACATGAGAGCTATTCCAGATTCTCTATAATTGTTATTGCCCTTCTCTAAACCCCCTTATAGTTCTTCAATATCTCTCTGAGATGGGGTGATCAACCCTGCACACAGTACTGTACAAGAACCCCTATTACTGACTCACAGAAGCATTATAATAATCTCTGTTATTATTCTTCATCCTACTTCATATGCGTCCCAATATCGTGCTAACTTTCCTGACTGTGGCTGTGCACTGAACTGCCTATAATTATTTCTCTCCCTTTCTTTAAGCAATACTCTTAGCTTAGAACGCTGTAAAGTGCACAAGTAGCTTTAATTTTTAACTCCAGTATGTGTTACTTTGTATTTATTAATACTGAATTTCATTTGCTTTTTTGTTACTCACTTAGCATTTTGGGGTCTCTGAAATGTTCTAGTGTCTTCTCTGGTCAAGCAAATTTCCTTCATCGGGGATTAAAGTGACTATTGGAACAACTAGATCTACTTGACAGGCCAGAGTGTTATGGCTAGGACGATAGATCAGTCAAACTGGCAAGGGATGGGCTTAGATAATAGCTTTTGAGTAAACCTCTCAGTTGTCAGTAAACAAAAAAAACAGTAGTTACCAGGAAATGCAGATAAATATGAAATCCTTTTCGAGTTCTAAACAAGTGGCATTTGAAAATACGGCAACAGAAACACTATACATGGTATTAAGAAGGATACATCCCATGTATTGAGCAAACAAGAGATAACTCTATTAGCACTCCAAACTTGGTAACATGATGGTAGCACAGAATATTATAAATGCATTACTATGTTACCTGGTACTGTGGATAAGTTGTTGGTTTTGGTGTTTTTTTTTTTTTTTTTTATAGCTGAATCAGAGCAGTAATAAATTTGAGTCCAGCACTGAATTACATTTTTAGTCTTTTTTTTTTTCCTAAAAAAAAAAGATCTGTTAGCCATCCACTTCTTTTCTTATTTGTATTCTTATAGTTCTAGGATCCATAGAAGCATGACTCATCTTCTAAATGTAATCACTTGCTTTAGATAGAGAAAACATTTCTGACTAAATTGTCAGTGCTTCACATCCAAGTAATGTGTAATCATGACTTTCAGAAACATTTGTATAAACTACAAGCTTTCATATAGACAAAGAACTTAAATTTCCCATAATACTTAAAATTTGCATGAAAAGTTTATGAAAAAATGTATTTTGGAGAGCATGCAGTTTAATACTAATTTTAACCTAAGAACTCTGATCTACATAGGTCTGACTATGCCCTGAAATATTTTTAATAAAAAAAGGTACATTACCACAATAATAACAAAATTCTCTCATTTGGCCTACACATTCTGACCTCAGCGGGTTTTTTTTCACATACTTGCCCATATTGATGGACTCTTCTTACATTATTTCCAGTGTAAACCCAGAAGCATCAATGAMTAGGAAGAGGAAAAAGCATAAATGTCACAAATTACCACATCCCACCTCCGGATATGTCTTCAGTTCATCATACAGAATTCACATCTCCTTTCAGTCTGCCTCCCTGTGATGGCATTTGCTTAGCCTAAACATTTTGATCAATTAAAATAGAATGCTTTGTTTATTTTTTTTTTAATTGGGGAAGTTTAATCTCAATATTTCATTTGGGGTAAAGCTAAACATCTCATTTTTTTCTTATTTTGGGAGAGGGAATGAAATATGTTGTTTGTTGAATCAGGTTTGCTTTTATTTTTTCTGAAGCTATTTATCAACTACATTAAGATAATAAATCAATATGCTTTGTGGTTTTAAAAACCATTCTCCTGAAATGTTTTGGCTGGGTCTAATTATGGCACCATTTAGTTTCTTCTCCAATTATAATGCTCAGACTAATTGCATTTACCCTCAAACATAACTTTCCTTATTTTTCTTTCCATCATTCCCTCCTCTAATTTTATGACTTGCTTTTCATGAATGCAAGTGAAAATAGCATTAAGCTGTTGGGATCGCTCAATTCAAAACTCTATTTTTTGTTTATACATAGTTTTCAGAAGTTTCAATATAGTAAGAAACCTTGGTACTTAATCCTTACTCCACTAAAACTAATCAATGATTAACCATGGCCTTCAATCAGACCAGGACTCTATCCATGATTTCTGCACAATGCTAAAATGCAGAAGCAAAACCAACTGAAATAAAATCAGTTTGGGCACCATTATGGAAAAGAGGGTAAAATGTTTGCACTTCCATTATAAAATAATTCCTGCAGCACCTACTTGAAAAGCTCTAAAAGAAAACAAGTTGTAACACTAACCTGAAAATGTCACCAAAAAAAATTATTTTACATATGAACTATGTCTCTGGTGAAATTTGTTTTGATTTTTTGAGGTTTTATACTCTTCTGTGTAACACATTCCACATACAGCTCTTTTGCCAGTAAATACCTGTAGAATACCATAGAACATGGTATTAATACAAACAGAACTAGTATAGCTCCTAAAAATATGAAAATTAACAAAAAAAAAAAAGCAATCCACAGAAAGGGATATTGAAAAGGGAAACATTTACTCCTGCCAAACCATGAACCTTTTCAAGAAAGTAAGTCCACCTTTTTCTTTTTTTTTTTTTCATTTTGAAATGTATTATGATATTGTATATCATATATTACCTAACTGCAAATACATATTATAGTATTTTGCCTATGAAAGGCTTTATTGAAATGCCCTCCATTATAAAAACCATACAGAAACAAAATGTAAACAATCCATGCTAAAAGCGTTACATTATGAACTGAACAAACCTGTGGTTTCCACCCCATGACAGACATACACACACGAAGCACCACAACAGCTTGCGCACATGACCCAGTGAACGGCAACAGAGTTATACCAGGGATGATTTGGGTCCAGTGTATGATCATATCAATTTAGTGGTTTCTGTAAGGGAAACTGGTTCCTTTCAAAGGTTCCCATTCACTTTGAGGGGGACAAAATTTTGCCATAAGTTTTTGAAGTTGAAGGGAATGGGAATGGAACAGGGACTGAACTTACAGAGTTATGAAAATGGGGGGAGGGGGTGTCTTTCTACTTAGGAGTCTGGGTGATGTAAATAACTACTGTCTCCCCTTTCTCCCTGTGTGATTAATTAGGACATCCTAATACTCGTCTGATCTGTACACATCGAAAAAATGAAAACAAATGAAAAGAGGTTCTTTAAATGTCATTTTGCATCCAGATGGAGGGATCATGCAGGAGCTCTGCAAAGAGAGGCCTGGCAGATCAATCAGTCTTTAATTCACAGTTTTCATTACTAGGTATTCTCAGTGAAAGATGGAAGGAAAATTGCTACTGACACTGGAGCAGGTTGGCACCTCTGTATGTGAAAACCTGCTATTTCTTCTTACTCAAAAAGCATGGTCAGTTGAAGTTATTCCTGTATATTCACATTGATACTTACAAAGACATTAAATGATTATAGGATAGCAATGCTGTCAGCAAGACAGTCCAGCATTTTCAAGTTCATTCCCTGAGTCTGAGATAAGTATTTAGTCTTTTCAATAAGCAAAAATGTAAAGGAAAAACTGCAGCCTGAATTATTTTCCAAGTCAGATCTGATTAAAACTCAGTATGAGCTCATAGGACATGAGCAGCTCATACTGGCAGAACAGGTGTTCATCGTTGTGTTTAAAAATCCAAGCCAATGGGAAGATACAATGGGGTTGCAACAGATTACTGTGTGAATTAGGAAAGAGCAGTAGGAGCTTGCAGTCATCACACAGGACATGGGTTATGTCCTACACCAAAAAGTTGGAATGCAATTCCAAAAAACAATCCTAAACTGTGTCACATACAAGGTCCCCATATATCTTTTAAGGCAGCTTGTTCCAAAGTAGCATATGCACTTTGCTATTGCTTGCTAATATCTCTCTAGGCTTTTACTCTGAGTGAATGGCTTTTTAAATTTCACTGAGATCTTTTCTCATTGCTTTTGGCACTCAGTGCCGCATAAAGGTTTTCCTCGGTCAGGTTCACTACAGATGCTTGCTTTTCCCTAATCCCTTCCAAAGCAGAAATCTCCCTACCTCTCTGCCCTTTCTACTACTTTTTCCTGTACGGTTTGAATAACCCTGCAACAGCTCCTTTTAAAATTCACTAATTTTGACACCTAATTTTAAGTGAGATCTGATGTACCAGAGGTACCAAGAAACTACAAACTGCAGAGAAAATATCCATTTGTGGCATCTTACTAGGACCTTTGTTCATGGCTGAAGTATATTGCTATAGTTTTCTCTAAATAAATAGCTGAGAGGTGCTTTGGGAGTCCCCTAGACACATACCTACATGCACACCCAGAGGTACATTTTAGTGTTTCATAAAGTGAATAATTACTGTTTATTACTTCAGAATATTTTTCCTCCCTTTCTTCTTGCTCTCTGTCCTTTTCATGTTAAACTACTTAYTATCTTTGTTCTTTTTCTTCTTACCTTACCCCATTGTATTTTCATTTTTCTTTCCTTTCTTCTTTTTCCTAAGCCTCACATACCTTGTGCTCATTTTGCTTGCCCTAGGTGATTTTGCAATGTTACACTTTAATATCTAGAAGATCAGTGGAAGAAGAGATTGTAATTTGTTGATAAACAGATCAGTAAAGGAGAGAAGAATAAATCATTAGCTAGGAGGAAGTAATTAAAGTGGACATCCCTATAAAAGCATTTATAATTTTCCACTTATGTGTTCTGTACTAAAAATTTCTGTCTAGAATGTGTAAGAAAGTTACTCCCTTTGTGTGTCCTTCAAATTAATTTTGAACACATCAGGGTACACTGTCATCTTAGTTACATGAACTTCATTTAGAATCAGTCCCCTGTTTTTCTGAAAACTGGATTTGGGAAGCTGTGTATGTAGATTCTGGTGTCATCATATCACAGGGCCATTGCAAATGGTAGAGCAATAGACACTGAAACTACAGAAAACACAACTATGTTTCTACACAAGAGGAATCCATCGACCAGAGACAGTTTCTACTTCTTACAACACTGCAAGCAAACTATGTGCAGTGGGTTAATCTTGGCTGGCTGCCAGATGCCCACCAAACCACTCTCCACTCCCCCTCCTTAGCAAGGCAGGGAGACAAAATAAGATGGAAAAGCTCATGTGTTGATAAGGACAGGGAGATTGCTCACCAATTACCACCACGGGCAAAACAGACTCTAGTTGGAGAATATTAATTTAATTTATTGCCAATTAAAAATAGAGTAGGATGGTGAGAAAAAGACAAAACTAAATACAGCTTGCCCTCACACCCCCGTCTTCCAAGGCTCAACTTCACTCCTTCATTCCTGACTCTTCTACCTCCTCCCCACTCTAAGTGGCGCAGGCAGATGGGGAATGGCAGTTGTGGTCAGTCCATAACACTTCGTCTCTGCTGCTCCTTCCTCCCCACGCTGTTCCCCTGTTCCAGCATGGGGTCCCTCCCACAGGATACAGTCTTCACAAACTGCTTCAGTGTGGGTCCTTCCTATGGGCTGAAGTTCTTCAAGAACTGCTCCAGCATGGATTCTTTCCACAGGGCACGGAGTGCTCCAGCATGGGTTCCCCACAGTCCACAGTTCCTGCCAGAAAACCTGCTCCAGCGCGGGCTCTCCATGGGCTGCAGCTTCCTTCAGGGCATATCCACCTGCTCCAGCCTGGGGTCCTCCACGGGCTGCAGGTGGATATCTGCTCCACTGTGGTCCTCCATGGGCTGCAGGGGGACAACCTGCGCTACCATGGTCTGCTCCACTGGATGTAGGGGAATCTCTGCCCTGGCACCTGTAACACCTCCTCCCCTCCTTCTTCACTGACCTTAGTGTCTGCAGGGTTGTTTCACATTTTTTCTCATGCCTCACTCCTCACTCTCACAGCTGCTGTGCAGCGTTTTTTACCCTTTCTTAAATACGTTTTCACAGAGGCACCACCAGCTTTGTTGGTGAGATCAGCTTTGACCAGCAGTGGGTCCATTTTGGAGCCAGCTGAAACTGACTCTGTGCAACACAGGGGCAGCCCCAGTATATTCTCACAGAGGACATCCCTGCAGCACCCACCCCTCACCCCCCATCCTCCCCGGTACCAAACCTTGCCATGTAAACCCAATATACTATGAAAAATAAAGTAACAGTTGGTTTGCCCTGTTTATACCCTGGACTCTTTCTAAAGTCAGTTGGAACATCTAACTGTTTTCTCAACTTTTGCTTCTATGGAAGTACTTAGAAGTGAAAAAGTGGTAGCAACCAAAACTTGGAAATAATTTTAGCAATAAGAGAGAGCAAAATAAGAAAGCTGCAGGATAAACAATTAGCTGAATTTTTACTGTAACTAAGACACTAGGAAAGGAAATCGTTAAATATTTGACCGGTCCTGACAAGTGTGAATCTTGCTAATAGTGATTGAAACCTGGGCTATACAGAATTGTAGGAAAGACTTACTGGTAAAACGTTCTCATTTGGTACTGAGACTTTATCATCAATATAAAAGTAGTAAGTAGGCATTCTTCTGCAAGTATTTTATGCATCAAAAATCATCCTTAATTTCAAAGTTATCTGGGTATGAGAACTGAGCAAAAAGTGAATTTACTGGAAATACAGATAAAAATATGTTTGATGCCTATAATCAAGAAAATTGAGCAGAAATGTTCAGCTAATTGTTTGTAATTCTCTATTGTATCCCTGTATCTACTCAGAAAGTCATCCTCAGAAAACTAAGCTGGATGCGGTTTACTCACACATTTTAACGGACTATATAAAATTATTACAACAACCAGAAACAGATTTTAGTAATGACTAAGAGTAAGCAGCTTGAATAAAATAAAATTTGAAAAAAAAAAAAAAAGTGGATGAAGCATACATGGAATAGTGAAATGGTTTCAGTAACTTTTTTTTCCCCGCAGTTTACTGCAGTTTTATACATGCTTTGCTTTCAGCTGGATCTACAGTGAAAAGAGTTGAAGATAGCCTCCTTCTGTCAAGAGGCCATTTTCCTCTTCTTTTATCTTTCCTAGCACTCTGAACAAGAACGGTGTCCCACCTTCAAACAGTCAAAGCCTGAGTCTAACCATCTCCAACACAACACAAGGATGTGTTTTACCAGGGAAGTGGCAGCACAGGAGCCTGCTTTCCAACGTGACACAATGAAGTGGGTAACAAAAGAATAAAGTAACAGTTTAAGACATGGAAGACAGAACCAAGGTTACTTGATGGGGAAAAATGTAGCTCCCATGGAATCTCAGTGACAAGGTATACCAGAAATACCATAGGGGACAAAGCAAGGCAAATTACATTGTGTGTATTTCAAAGGTTTTAATTTATGACACTCACAAAGTAGGCAAGAAGAATACATTTCTTTTACTTGTCATGATGGAAGTTGGTCCTGAGGCAGGATTAACATTGCAAACTGATATCAAATACACACAAAAAATCATGAATATTTATGATAATGTATTTCATAAACACATAGAGCCAATAACTGCAATCCTAGATAACCTGGTGCTGTTAAATCTACAAGTAAGGATGTTACAAAGAAAATGATGCAGCATTTCTATGTAAAATACCAAATGACATATTCAAATAAGCTGTAAGAGTTATTATATTAGGTATAGAAAGGAAATGAAATAACTGTCACCCATTACAAAAGACTTGCTAATGTTTCAGCACCAGACTGCTGTGTCCTCTCAGAAAAATAGAAATTACCTTGAGGAGTGGAAGAAAGCACTAATTTAGTCTAAAACTTTAAGTCATAAGCAGAAAAGAGAGTACCACACAGTCATGTCATCAAATAATCACCAAATAGATAAACCAAATCAAATCAGTAAGAAGCACTGGCTAAAGAAGATCCAATAAAGTTAGAATGTCTGAACAAAGTACAGCCTCAGCTGCTGTCAGGATTTGTCAGGGGAAACATGTAAGAATGGAAACTGAATTCTAAAGAAAGAGTTAATTTCAGAAAGGGAAGGGGAGTAGGAGTCCAGTTCTGATAAGCTCAAGGCACTTAGGAGGTCAAGTGAAACAATCAGACCTTTAGAAGGACTCCACCACCCAGTTGCTTTCTGGAGGAGCTGCCACATATTCAAGACTTTGGGAAATCTAGTCCAGAGGGAGAAATAAGAAAACGTCAAAAGTAGGCAGAGTTTTTCATGTCACATTAGAACAAAAGCAGCACCAAAGCAACCAGGAGCCCTGACTCTGCAAAGTGCTTTGCACACTGCCCCGGCAGGGCAAGCCCAGAACAGAGTCAGCAGGAGGAAACAAAAATTGTTCATTAAGCAGTGAGAAGAATCAACAGCAACCACATTGCTAAAAATTAACTCCCTAGAATAGAGCAAAAGGCCTAGGATGACAACAACAAAAACACCTAATACAACATACAAATGCATGTAATCCCAGGATTTCAGTTTTAAATTCTTCTAGATATGTCTACTACAATACCTACTTTGTCTGTTAGAAGTCACAGCTTGGGGAGGCCCAAAAGACCTATAGTTCAAAATTATTTGTAGTTTTATTATCACAGCATGAGATGATCTGGCATCTCAGCTGTTCAAAGAGAAGTTTTGTTTTCTACAGCTGCATCCTATGTTTATTTTGTATTTTGTTCTGCATGAATACCATCCAAAAAATATCTGCAGCAAAATTTCCCTGCATCTTAGGTAGTTAAACTTTTGAAGTATTTAAACACATCAGGAAGGAATAAATCATCACTCCTCAGAATCACTGCATTTTAGCACTTATAACATAAAGCATGAAATTGTTCGTGTTCAAATAGAGGATGAATATTAGGTAACTTTACCTGCAATTGTTGACCAACTGTATCAAGCCCACAGAGTGGAATTTTTACAGAAAACAAAACACATGACTTGCTTTCTGCTGCCATAGTGATATAATGATTAATTTTTTTTTACAAAATTTTACAATGGTCTCCAAACAAACTTCCTACAGAAAGGAAAGAAAGCCTTGATTTTCTAAACCCCTTGGCTATATCTAACGTTTATTAGAATATAAGGCAGGAAATTTTCTATAGTACATTTCATACATTCAGTGTCTACCTTAACATGTACATATGGCCAAATGGATTCCACCTAAACAGTAAATGAATATGACAAAGTTATTTTGAATTAGTATGTGTTACAGAAAAACTAAGCTAAAGTAACAAACAAGCCAAGATTTCAGTCAGTAATATGTAAGAATATGCACACTGACATGCCTTTGATTAAGTAACTTCAGCACATTTATCTGCAGTTCTGAACAGAGTCAAACGAAAACTTGCAGTTTTTCAGCAATTTAATCTATTCAAGAGACTGCATGTGTGTAATGTGGCAGTTGCTATAGTAACCACATTTTTCCTTGGAACTGGGAGTAGATACACGTGTAAGCGATTTCTCCATCTCACCGTCTAAGTTACTGTTGTGCTATGATGCTGCAGCAGTAACTCTAACCCAGAAACCTAACCCAGCCGGTAGTTATTTAAAATGTATTTAACACTTTCCAAAATTTCTCTTTCTGAATGCTTAATTCTACCGTATGCTGTTCTGACTTTGCACCCTTTCATAAATCCATTAGATGACAATTCAGAGAAAGGAAAAAAGTTGAACAATTGCAAAAAAGTGGTAAATATATCCATTTATAATTTATAAATTATATTTAAATTATAATTTCCATGTATAATATATAAAAATATGTCAACACTTATTCTTAAATTTTCTTCTTAGAACGTTCTTTGAAGTATACTTTGGTGGCAATGGATCCCAAAGGATTTGATTCTGTTAAAAAAATGATTACTTATTGATGGTCACTGCAAAGCATTTTTATTTTGTGCCACATTTTCACTTAATTCACTCTTAATCAAAATAGTCCAGAATCGAAGCCATGTTGGTAATTTCCACCTTTGTAAACGCATTAGCAGACTCTGCTGTTTTGATGCCTGTCTTTCTGATATAAAAGGTACAAGTATCATTCTGCTTGCATTTAGTTGCGAAAGACTAAATCTGCTAAATTTGCTAGAGGTGAAAAGGTACAGTAGTACAGGAACAAGAAAATGTATATTTCTACGTTAGTCAATACATCAGTGTATTAATGAGCCAAAATGTAGGGGACTATGCACTAAAAGCTGTGTTGAAATAAAAGGAGCAATCTGAATACATGGTGTCGGGGATTTCAGGGGTGCTGAGTGTCCGCAGCTCCAAGTGAAAAGAATGGGAACTGATGTCAGTGGAATTATACCAGCTTCCAGCAGCTGTGAATTTGGCCTCAAGGTGATCTAATACTTTTCCATCTTTCATTTCTGTTTGACAGCTCCAGCACAACCAAAATATTTGCTCCTCTTTACAATTAAACTAAGCAAGTAAGCTATATAGAATAGACCATTCAATGCATTGAGGCAATTTCCTATGTAAGAATTGTTAAAAAAAATTGTGATTTTCTTGATTATCACTATTACAATTCCTCCATGAATATTTTTCTCTTAAAAATTCCCATAAAATCCTCCCAAGCAAACAAGGAAATTTAAAATTCAGATAGTGTATCATCATTTTGATTGGACACAGAGTCAACTGCATATATCTTATCTCTGAAGGAGTTAATACAGATCTTCAGCTACAATTTTTGGTTCCTATATTTCCAATTATAAATTCATCATTTGCCTTTTGCAAAGGGTCTTTTCATTTTAAGTTTGTCAGATGGTACTAGCCTTGCCTACTAGACTTCTAGTAGCAGGGAACAAGCAGCTGAGGCTTAAAATCTCAGTACCATGCTCAAACAGGACTCAGTGGAATTGTTGATGCAGCTTTAGGGAGGGTTGGTAACAAACTCTCAGTGTCCCAAGGGGTTTTATGGCGTTCATTTCCAAAAGCTGGCTATAATTTCCATGATATTAAACATACCTTTCATGTTGGCTGTGACTGCTTGTTACAAAGCACTGCCTCTGACACAAGCAATGCCCCCTTTTATATAATAATAGCCTGCCTGATAATGCCAGGAGCCATCAGGGAGTGGGAAATACGGTCTTGGTGTTCTCCTCAGTCTCAGATTATCCTTACCACTGGCAGACCTTTTCTATGAGAGAAATGGGCATTTTACCACTCCTGCTTAAACCCAACCAGTCCACAGGAAATAATTCAAGACATACTGGTAAGCAGAAAGAGCAAAAATGTCATTCTTCTGCTCATGTTTGCATAGCCCATGCATAATCCAGCTAAACTGGTAATGAAAACACATTAATCTGGTGACAGCAGCTTCACCATGGGCTTCTGTGCAGGGTGCTCCAAATAAAGATGTGCACAAGGGTGAATGTTAGCCATGCCTCACGAGCTATATTGGCAGGGACACCGCAGAGCCTACTGGTCTCAGTGTGTAGACAGATCTGGGTGCTTTGGTATCCTGACTGTAGCTGCAGAAGCTCCAAATGTCTCTCGCTCCCAGTGTCATCTGTGTCACAATATTGAGCAAAAAGATGCTTCAATGCCTTTAAAAGTCTCTAATTTTCAGTTTTACCCTCTGCAAAAATGATGGTGTTGGCAATGTTTAAAATAATCTATTTCACAGATTTATGGCAAGGACTAATTAGTTAATGTTTATGCAGTATCTCAGAGATAGCAAGTAATGTTGGTAGGATACATGATTAAGTTTGGAGCCAACATAAAGCCTCAGGAAGTTTTCCTACTTTTGGAAAATGAGGGTGTACTGATCTTGTGCAAAGTGACAAAACACTATTAGTTCCCAATGAGTGATGGATAAGACAGATGTCTTTTCCTGTGAGGAAGGCTGGTTGTGCACCCTCCCCTAGTTACCATTCTGAATTAAATTGCATTTTGTAATCTACTCATATGTGCAGTGCAAAGGGCAGATATTTCTTATGTTTCTCAACCATAGCAAACCACCTGTCATCTTTTTCTATTTGATTTACTACATAACAGCTTCTAACTGCACCAGACCTTGTGATAAATTCCTTAAAGCAAATTTGCTATTTCTTATCTAATCCAAATAGCAGTAATTGTTTACTATACCTCTCCTATCATACTTAAAATATGAAGCCACTATTGTCAACAGTATTTTGATTTCCATGTAGACAGCACTGTTTCTTGGTATAAAATTTTCCATCAGCAAGCTGCTTGTTTCCATTACTCAAAGTTAAACTTCAGATTCCATTTTGCTACTCTTTCTCTTATTTAGGGTTTTTTTCCCTGTTGTTCATCTAGCTTCTTTCTCCTACTTCCAGTATACATGTATCTCTTCAAGATTAAGAACCAACATAACAGTAAAAAAAAAAAATCTTTGTTTCTTGCAAAGAACTCTGGGATACTGACAGATGAGTTAAACTGGAGTTGTCAGAACATTTGTTTTCAGCTTGAACCCAGGTCAGTTTTTCCTTTAACTTAAAATAGTATTTCTATAACTCGGGTCATTGTGGTAAATCCTAAGGAAATCACCAAGAAAGTACAACCAACGTCCTAACACAGCTTAAGTGCTCATAAATGGATTTCTTCTGTGTCTTTACTAAATTAAATTGAAGTGTAATGATTTATAGTATTACCATGTGACAACAGTCAGTACATTAGATGTTACATTATCCATTAAGCTCAAAGGATTTTATTTATATTGCTTTGTTTTTTAGAAGTGTGTGATGACCTCCACCAGTAAATAAGTATTATGTCACCATAATGGATTCCACATGTAAATTGCAACTCCATCTGTAATACAGCTTTCCCCAGCGTGCCCAGTTTTAGTCAAATAAATATTCTTACTAAAGCAAGTAGGTGGTTGTTCCTATTAATCCTGAAGATGGATTAAAGATTCAGATTCCTTGAATGTTAATCTTTTTGCCACGTTCTGCTAATATTTTCTGAAGTGTTCAGAGCCCACATGCGTTAAAGTATTTAGGCTCCCACATGAAACCAAGGGGCTTGTATGATGCAAGCTTATGGGATTTAGGACTTTATCCCATTTCAAAAGTGACCCAGGCACATAGATCAGATTCACAGGGCTTTGGGAGAAAGATTTTTGGTTCTGTCTTCTTTCCAATTCACAGAAATACAAACCATGTCAATTTCTAAATATTCAAAAGCAACTGTGATAGAGATGTAGAGCTCCAACTTGGAAATCAAGAAGTTGTCAAATGGATAATTTCATATTTTAGCAGAAAGAAGAAGAAAGATTAAGAACAAAAGGAAAAAGAAGGCAGGACTGATAATAGTATACATAATAATCACATTGGCGTTGATATTATTTTGCACTGAGAGGACATTTTCATCAAGCTATTTGTTGTTGTGCTTTTAGTCTGCTACTGCATTTTTCTCAGTTTGCAAGCACAGGCAATGTAGACTTAATAAAGATGGATCTGTTCCAGGGTCCAGTGCAAGTCAAAGATTAAATGCCATTAAATTTTCTCTCTCTTTCATCAGAATGAATACAGTGTGCTAGCAACTCAACACAAAAGCTACTGTACTCAGCCGTACATGTTATAGGGAAGCCATAAACTGTTACCACTGGCCTGGGAGTGTAATATTGAATTTCTCTAACTTCCTTTGTTTAACCTTTTCAGCTTTTTATGAACAGAGAATGGGGGTTTTGTGTTGTTTTTTTTTTCCTTCTAAATAGCAGGGTGAGTTGGGGGTTTTTAATTTCTGTTTTGCTTCATAAAATCATGTATGTTACAACATCAGCTCCAAGTAAGTGAAACAAGAGGACTGTGGGTAGGATGATGCTTTTACAGAAGGTCTACTTTAGTTAGGGTGATATTTTTAGTTAATCTGAATGCAAATGTATTAATTGCCTCACAACTGAAATCATGTCCTATAGGATCAAGCTGACTTATGGGGGACCCCCATACATATAGAACAAGTACAACCTAACCATTTTGCTTTGCTCGAGGATTACAGTGGTTTCAGCCACCACCATACATAATGCCCTTTGGAACGATCTATTTGCCACTTGTTGATCATTAAGAGTCTAATATGATTTATATGATCTTTACACCACGAATCCAACACCAATGTTTAAGCCACCTTACAGGCACAGAGAAGAGCATTAAGAACAGCAAGTCTTATTCTGATATAACTGCATCTGTTTCAAAATACCCCATGACATTTATTTCAATAGACTTAGTCCCAGCATGAACTGGCTTAAATGATATCAGAATCCACCCTTAACATAAAAGTGGAAGGTTTTGATTTAATTTTTTCTGACTTTTTTTTTCCCCCAGTACTGACACAGAATGATAATCAGCATCTGCATAACCGTAGGCAATTAAAAAATAGATATTCTTTTTTAAACTGACATAAGATTTACTTTCAGATTGATGTTTAGAGACTACATTGACCTAAACTGTATCATTGTGAGAGCTTGTTAAATCTCCCTGGCTCATGTTTTTCTCCTTTTCATTGCCATAGGTTTTCTGATTTCCCATTCCAAGTTCTCGTTTTATTTTTTATTCAGCAGGCTTCTGATTTCCCTCCACCACCTGCTAATAGCTAAAACAATGTTTCACAGATTGCAAAAAAAAAGCAACAAGGAGGGAAAAGAAAGGGAACTGGCTGCTGGTCTCCCTAAATTCACCTGTGAGACCTTTCAGTTTTGGAGGCGTGAGAAAACCACCAAGTTACCCATCCTTCTGGCAAGACATGAGCACTCCCACTCAACCAAATTCTGCTTGCATATACATTAGTGCTTCTTTGATTTCTGAGGACAATGGTTGAATAAAATCATGCAACTGTAGTTGCATGATTTAGGTGATATTATGCAACAACAAGGTATCATGCAGTAGCTCAGGGAAAAGCAATAACAAATCTAAATATAACACCGTCACCCGATAACAGTACAGAGCCACATTTACTTAATTAGTAAAACACTCCATGGCACTGGAAGACATCACATCATTTGGTTACCTGACTGCCAGGGCTGTGATTACCAAACAGTTTTGCTCTGTATTCCTACGTACAATGAAGTACATGTACCCTGAGACTAGCACAATCTGTTTTATGTTTAGGGATGTACCAGTCAATAATCCCAAAGTCCCTTCTGTATGTGAAAGGAAGATTAGGAAAAGTTTTACCATTTCACCTTGCTAGCTTGTGCTGATAAATATTTAAATTTGGCCATAAGAATTCATATGCATACCAATGAAAACTATGACACAAAATTCCTGCAAATGATTTGGCAATATGAACAGAGAAGAAGAGAAATTTCAAAGAGAAACTCATACCTGGCTGTGGTTTTCAAACCTTCCAAAATCCAGGAGGCAAGAGGCAGATACGGAGGGTTAAATCCAAGTCCATTCTGAAGAACCATTTCATCATAAAACTGCTGAGAAAAAAAAAAAAAATATTAACAAGGATGAATCCAGGGTAAAGAATACAGGAATATTTCTCTTTCAACTTTAATCCTACCAATTGCATACAAATATACAAAGCTTTGTAGTCAGACATAAGATTAAATTTCCCATATAATTGCATTCCAGACTACTTTTTTCTTCTTTCTTAGGTATTCATCCCCTAATTAGGCCTAGCAAGATGACTAAACATGTTTCTATTTCTGTTGCCACGTATGCAGAATCCAACTACATGTTGTTAACCACAGACCTTGTCAGATCCATCCTACAATAAATGTGTAGCTGACTTAAATTCTGGTCTACGCATTTTTTATTGTAAGTTATTTGGTGGAACTTATTGTTTTGGAAAATCTCTGTGTCTATTGACTTTGTGAAAGATAAATCCAGATGCAATGTACCAATTCTCATTGGCTGTGCAATTAGTCTTAAAGTCCTTTTCCTATGCTACAAACCAGTACAGCAAAAAACAATCTGCATGCGTTTCTTAGAAACTCTGTTAAAACATGCAAAAGCCATGAGAAATTACTATGATTGGAAATATTTTAAACTTAACTTCTTCATTGTTTCTTTTCCAATTAGTTTCCTTGGGGAAATGCAACATTTCTTCATGGACAGACGTGCAATAATGTAGCTCTAACACTAACCGGGATTTAACTCTTTGAAACAAAAAGACTGTCTTTTGTATGCCAATTTCATAATTGTGGCTGTCAAATCTGAGCTGCTGCCTGAGAAAGGAACAGCAGGGAGATGAGGGAAACACAGCATTTTTCAATTAAAAAGTCAGGTTCAATTTCATTTAGCAACATCTCTTTTCTCCTCACGTAATTTACGTTACCAATTTACATCATGAGCAGCAGAGATTCAGACATGTTTGTATCCTGTGTAAAAATTCTGGACATTCCTTTTTTTCTGTACAGCTGCACATACATACAAACACACATACAAACAGAACAATCAAAACACTCAGAAATCAAGGTTATGTGTAAACAGACTTTTTAAATTCTAAAAAAAATCTGTCATCAGAATAGGATTCTGGAGCTTTTCATACTGCTGTACTTAAAATGGGACAGAACATTTACAGAATACATAGTATATTGAATTTCCCATGAAACCATTGAAGTTAGAATATACTTTTTTGTATTAACTTGAAATATTAGAATCATAGAATCATTAAGGTTGGAAAAGACCTCTAAGATCATCAAGTCCAACCATCAACCCAACACCACCATGCCCACTAAACCATGTCCCAAAGCGCCACATCTACACGTCTTTTAAATACTTCCAGGGATGGTGACTCCACCACTTCCCTGGGCAGCCTCTTCCAATGCTTAACCACTCTTTTCAATAAAGAAATTTTTCCTAAGGTCCAATCTRAACCTCCCCTGGCGCAACTTGAGGCCATTTCCTCTTGTCCTATCGCTAGTTGTTTGGCAGAAGAGACCAACACCCACCTCACTGCAACCTCCTTTCAGGTAGTTCTAGAGGGCAATAAGGTCTCCCTTCAGCCTCCTCTTCTCCAGGCTAAACAGTCCCAGTTCCCTCAGCCGCTCCTCATAGGACTTGTTCTCCAGACCCTTCACCAGCTTCGTTGCCCTCCTCTGGACATGCTCCAGCACCTCAATGTCCTTCTTGTAGTCAGGGGCCCAAAACTGAACACAGTATTCCAGGTGCGGCCTCACCAGTGCTGAGTACAGGGGGACAACCACTTCCCTACTCCTGCTGGCCACACTATTTCTGATACAGGCCAGGATGCCATTGGCCTTCTTGGCCACCTGGACACACTGCCGGCTCATGTTCAGCCAGCTGTCGACCAATACCGCCAGGTCTTTTTCCGCCAAGCAGCTTTCCAGCCACTCTTCCCCCAGCCTGTAGCGTTGCATGGGGTTGTTGTGGCTGAAGTGCAGGACCCAGCACTTGGCCTTATTGAATCTCATACAGTTGGCCTCAGCCCATCGATCCAGCCTGTCCAGGTCCCTCTGCAGAGCCTTCCTACCCTCGAGCAGATTGACACTGCCGTCCAGCTTGGTGTCATCTGAAAACTTACTGAGGGAGCACTCAATCCCCTCATCCAGATCATTGATAAAGATATTGAACAAGACCAGCCCCAAAACTGAGCCCTGGGGGACACCGCTCGTGACCGGCCACCAACTAGATTTCACTCCATTCACCACAACTCTCTGGGCCCGGCTGCCCAGCCAGTTTTTTACCCAGCAAAGAGTACACCTGTCTAGGCCATGAGCCGCCAGCTTCTCTAGGAGAATGCTGTGGGAGACAGTGTCGAAGGCTTTACTGAAGTCCAGGTAGACCACATCCACAGCCTTTCCCTCATCCACTAGGCRGGTCACCTGGTCATAGAAGGAGATCAGGTTGGTCAAGCAGGACCTGCCCTTCATGAACCCATGCTGGCTGGGCCTGAYCCCCTGGTTGTCCYGCACATGGCTTGTGAGTGCCCTCAAGCTGAACCGCTCCATAATCTTCCCCGGCACCGAGGTCAGGCTGACAGGCCTGTAGTTCACACATCCTCCTTCCGGCCCTTCTTGTAGATGGGCGTCACATTGGCAAGCCTCCAGTCGTCCGGGACCTCCCCTGTTAACCAGGACTGCTGATAAATGATGGAGAGTGGCTTRGCAAGCTCCTCCGCCAGCTCGCTCAGTACTCTCGGGTGGATACCATCCGGCCCCATAGACTTGTGAGAGTCCAGGTGGCGTAGCAGGTCGTTCACTGCTTCCTCTTGGATTATGGGGGGTTTATCCTGCTCGCCGTCCCTGTCTTCCAGCTCAGGGGGCTGAATACCCTGAGGGTGACTGGTCTGACTATTAAAGAGTCATATGTTTATGTTAATGCCTACTTGTTAATGCCTACTTGGCATTAAGTACCTCAGCCTTTTCCTCATCCTCGGTGGCAATGTTCCCCCCTGCATCCAATAAAGGATGGAGGTTCTCCTTGGCTCTGTTTTTGTCATTAATATATTTGTAAAAACATTTTTTGTTGTCTCTAACAACAGTGGCCAGATTGTGTTCTAGCTGGGCTTTTGCCTTTCTGATTTCCTCTCTGCATGACCTKACGAGATMCCTGTACTCTTCTTGAGTTGCCTGCCCCTTCTTCCAAGAGTGGTAAACTCTCCTTTTTTTCCTGAGTCCCCACAAGAGCTCCCTGTTCAGCCAGGCCGGTCGTCTTCCCCACCCGTTCTTCTTACAGCACATGGGRACAGCCTGCTCCTGCGCCTTTAAGACTTCCTTCCTGAAGAAGGTCCAGCCTTCCTGGACCCCTTTGCCCTTCAGGACTGTCTCCCAAGGGACTCTCTCAACCAGTGTCCTGAACAGACCAAAGTCCGCCCTCCGGAAGTCCATGGTAGCGGTTTTGCTGGCCCSCCTCCTTACTTCACCAAGAATCGAGAATTCTATCATTTCATGGTCGCTAAGCCCAAGACGGCCTCCAACCACCACATCTCCCACCAGTCCTTCTCTGTAAACAGCAGGTCAAATGAGGCACCTCCCCTGGTAGGCTCACTTACCAGCTGTTGTGGTTTAACCCAGCAGGCAGCCAAACACCACACAGCTGCTCGCTCACTCCCACCACCACAGTGGGATGG